>ML776920.1:3543700-3571945 GCA_009831015.1 Picea engelmannii | reverse complement strand
GGAGTTACGAAGATGAGGGCAGACCTTAAGCCCTTGTTCTTCTGGAAAGGAATGAAGGATGACATAGTCAACTTTGTGGCTAGATGTCTCGAGTGTCAGCAGGTAAAGGCTGAACATAGACACCCGGCAGGATTACTTCAACCTCACGCCATTCCGGAATCGAAATGGGAAGTGATTTCGATGGATTTTATTGTTGGATTTCCACTGACGGCAAGGAGACACGACTCGATTTTTGTAGTAGTAGACACTCTGACAAAGAGTCCTCACTTTATTCCAGTACATACGACGTATCAGGCACCTGACATAGCGAGATTTTTCATCAGTGAGATTGTGAGGCTGCATGGCGTGCCTAAGAAGATTATATCTGATCGAGGATCGGTGTTTACTGGATGATTTTGGATGAGTCTACAAGAGGCCTTGGGAACTCAACTAAACTATAGTACTGCGTATCACCCAGAGACTGACAGATAGACAGAACGAACGAACCAAACCTTGGAAGACATGTTGTGCATGTACGTGATGGACCAACAAAAACGTTGGGAGGAATTCTTGCCTCTAGTAGAGTTCGCTTATAACAACAGTTACCAGAGCACCATTAAGATGGCGCCTTTTGAGTTTCTTTATGGGCGACCATGTCGAACGCTCTTGAGTTGGGATCGGCTTGAGGATAGGGTCCTGGTGGGACCAGAAGCGATCCAAGAGATGGAAGAGAAAATGAAAACCATAAGACAAAGGATAAAAGAAGTGCAGGATCGACAGAAGAGTTATGCTGACGCGCACCGAGTCGACCATAGTTACGAGGTTGGTGATCGAGTCTTCTTGTGGGTAAAACCACATAAGAGTTCGATCAAGTTTGGAAAGGGAGATAAAATCTCTCCTTGGTTCGTTGGACCTTTTGAGATTGTGGAGAGAAAGGGGCATGTGGCCTATCGACTAGCCTTGCCTGATTCTTTGAGGCGTATGCACGATGTTTTTCATGTATCTCTTTTGAGAGATTATGTTAGTGATCCTACACATGTGATTGACATGAGTTCCTTGCAGGTATCGAACGAGGGAGCGCTCACGACTGAGCCAGTCTGCATTTTAGATCAGCGGGTTCAACAGTTACGACGTCGAACGGTAGATCAGATCAAGGTCCAGTGGGACACTTATAGTTCGCACTCAGCAACCTGGGAGGACGCATATGATATGCGCTAGCAGTTTCCCTTTTTGTTTGATAGATAGACTTATGATACTGTGATGTTTATGATATTATGGTACTTTTATTTCGGCATTTATACTGAGAAACTTCGGGACAAAGTTAATACCAAGAGGGGGTGTATGTAACATCCCGCTCTGGCGCACTTACCAAACTTATTATTTGAGGACACTTGCTCGCAAGTGATCTGGATTTTATGATGATAAAATTTTTCCTTCATTATGATGCATTAAGTTATATGACAGGATGTTTTTTCCTTCATTATGATGCATTACGTGGTGCATCCTGAAGGGCACATCGCGCAACCGAAGCAAACAAGGCGAGTGGCACCCTTGGAGCACGTAGTGCGTCCTGAAGGGCAGGTCGCGTTGATTATGAGGATGAGACAACCTAGATGACCCTAGACCTTAACGTCTGATTAAAAAAAAAAAAAACAAACGTCTCCCCTAATTAAATTTTTGCCCTGTTCAAATCAAAACCTAAATTAAAACATCTCTAAGATAAATTTGACCAGCCCTAAGAAAATATCCTACAAAAATAAACCTAGGGTGTAAACTAAAACCCACCTAGGTGTTAATTAAAGCCTTCTAAAAAGTAAAGGGGGTAAAGTAATGGGGGAAATAAATTAAGCAAAACCCTTGGCTTTTAAATGATAAAGAAGAAATAAAAATTTATTAAAAGTATGGCAGTATAAAAGATAGGAATAAAAAATATATATATATATTTATCTATTGAAAAGATTAAAAAACCGCATTTATCTTTTGGGTTTAAATAATAATAAAATAATAATAAAAGAGAGGAATAAAAATGGAAATAAGGAAACTAGAAATAAAGGAAACTTAATATTGGAAAGTAGGGGACATACGGTAAAAAGAAAAAAGGAATCTGCATTTAAGGAGTTACTAAAATTCATAAACTTCATTTTAGGAAAGTGATTAAAAGCATGAGAGGGGATCTAGGAACCCTAGGAGTAATTTAAGGAGCGATTTTTGGGGGAGTGAGGGAATTGAGTCTTTTAATTATTAAAAAGAAATTAATTTTTGGAGAACCGTAGGGATGAGCGACACTTGGACGACGAAGAATGTTTAGAGGTTTGTCATTAAAAATTTATTTAATAATAATTTAGGAAAGTAGGTGGGTCTCATTTTTCTGTAAAAGAAGGGGAAAAGAAGGAAGAGAGGATGAACGGTTAGCGTAACGTTACGCTGCCGAATTGTGGTTTGACAGATTTTCTTGTGAGGAGTTGGGTGTATCTCAGTTGTGTTGGAGTGGTAGCTCAGCCGTGGAGGCGAGCTGAGACGCTAGTTTATCTCTGGTTCTTGTGTGGCCCCTTTGCGGCTCAGGGGGCTAATGGGGAAGAAGAGTACCCCTAGCGTTTGGCTGGGAGGTACCGGTGAGCCTTCAGTGGTCGGTAAGCTGGAGCGGCAAGGAGTACGGGACACGGCACGGAGTGCGGGACGTCTTCGGAAGTGGGCGAGTGGAAACAGTATGATTTTAATTTTGGCAAATTGTTTAAAAAGAGTTAGTGTTAAAATGTTTCTGATGTCTTGCTGAAAAAAAAGAACTTGTTCCTGGCAATTTGTTTTATAAATGGTTAGCATTAAATTGGCTCTGGCGATTCATCTTATTTAAATGGTTACTGAATAAAAAAAAAAATTTGTTTATCGTTGGATTACCTCCATCAAATCATTTTTACTCCTGGCATTTGTTTACCTTCTGGCAATCGTTTGGCCTGGTTGTTTTTCTTTTATCTTGGCAGTCCGTTTTAGTTCTGGCAATACGTTTCTGGTCTGCATTCTCATGGTTGATTGAGCTGGGTTTTACATTTTTGTGTTAGGGCCAGAGTGGTCATTTTGGTTTAATCTGCGTTCTTTAATTATTTGCGTTTTTATTATATACCATGAGCAATTTGTTTTGGGCATTTTTGCCACTGTAGTATTGGGCTTCCTTGCATCTGATTCTTGGGCGTTTTGCCACTGTGATACTGGGCATTCTTGCATATTTTCTTGGACGTTTTTGGCCACGGTGAAATGGGGCATTTTTGGCAACGGTCATGGGGCGTTCTCTTCCAGACGGAGCCTCCATACATTTCGTTCTATCTATGTGGCCAGCGTTTATGACCTGCATTTTTAATTGCCTGAACGTCTGTGTTTTACTGGAAATTACCAGGGCATCTTGATCTGCGTATAAAAAGGTTACTGATCTGTGTTGTTCATTTGTTTTGGGCATTTTTGTGCCACTGTTTTATTATGCGATTTACCTTGTGTATTGGCATTTTGTTTCTTGCCGTAGGCGTGTGAAATATGGTGGGCGTCTTTCATTGGTGTATGGGTGTTTTTAATTGCGATAGGCATGCGATTTGATGGTGGGTGGTCTACCTTAAGTCTGGGCATTTTCTATATCTGCATTGATTGACATTGCAACCCTCATGGCAGCCTGAACGCAATTCTGAGACCCATTCCCGTCGTTTTTTCTTCCTGGCAAATTCGTGGTGCCTTCTGGCAGCCCGTTAACCCCTGGCAATGCATTTTTATTACATTTCAGTACGAGTTTATTACCTTACAACCTCAGCACGAGTTTCATATTTTTATTACCTTACAACTCAGTGCGTTTTTACATATTTCAGTGCGCGTTTTATGCATATTTGTTCTGGATATGCATGTGCGTTTTTCATATAAATGACAAAGCGAGTTGTTGCCTTATACTGTGCACATTTCTTTATATATGACAGAGCGTGTTTAATGCTTACATTGTGCATTTAATATGCTACAACGTGTGATAATGCTTGACAGTTACGGACGGGATAACACCGTTTAACATTATGTTTTCCAATGCTATCGAATAATGTGAGAGTTTAATTTTGGTTGTTTCAATATTCGGTTGATACTGTCAGTTACTGTTATGGTCAAAATTCGTTTTAATATTGGGTTTACATCATCATTTGATAATAAGGCTGATCCTCTCCGTTCCGTAGTATAGTCTTATTGTGCATATTTTAAATTCTGGTTGTATAATGTTGTTCCATATAATTAGGGTCTTCTATCATTGATCTTTTGGTCTAAATAGGCTGATTATAATTCAGGTGCTTTTGGGGCGGCTAATTTAAACCTGTGGTTCCATGGTCCTTATAATATGGTTATCATATCCTCGTAGTAATAGAACTAGGATATCATAATTGGCCTTTCAAAATTTTTGTCATTAAAACATTTATCGCCAATTTACTTATTGCTATTTTAAATTTGATCCTCTCAAAGATCATCTTTGAAAGCTGTCATTTTAATTACTGATAGTGATATATATAGTGTCAATATAATTTGAGGTTAGAATGCTGTCATTTTAATTACTGATAGAGATATACATAGCGTCAATATAATTGGAGGTTGAGCTATTACCTTGAATAGGATGATGTTCCTACAGATGAGATTATTTCATGTTATCATTGAATATTGTTATTTTCAGTTATCTATTCTTTTTAAAATGTTATTTCAATTATGGTGCTTTTAAAATGGGTCATTTAATTATTGTCCCTCGAATTTTATTATTTCATAGGTGGCCACATTCAGTTATGTTGTATATTGTTAATCTCCATTCGGATGTGACCTATGATAAGATGATAAATTTATGTGTGATGCTACTTCTTGTATATCGATATTTAGCTAGTTTCGTCTTTAAATATTGTTTTTATATATGGATAATTGTTCCTTTCAATGTTGACCTTTTACTTATAGTCTTATGAATTTGCGATTCTATATATTGCCAATTTTAACTATGAAGTTATATTGTTAGTATGAGTAGGTGTTACCTATAATATGATACTAATTTTACCGCTGTAGGAGAAGGAAGAATGTTATGCATACATTGTCCTAGAACAATTGTTATAAATTTCGTAATCGTATTAGAAGGTTGAATTATGAAGTTGTATTGTTCTTACCTTATCAACAAGATTGCAAGATTGGAGTTGAATGTATGGCCTTTATTTATTTCAGTGTTATTGAAATTTAGAAATGAAATGTTATGGTTATCTTATTGTGACATTAGTGTAATCTCATGATATTGACAAGACACACCTGATGGAACGTCCAGGATTTCTGTACAATCATTTACTCGGAGTTAGTAAATGAGGGTTGTTAAGTCTTGATTTATTGTGAACTTGGGCGTTCGTTGTTAGAGTCCTTGTCACGCACCTTCCGCAAGGGGCACATTTGTTCTTCTTATTTATGTTGTACTTGATTGTGGTCAGTTGGTTGCTTGGTCTGTTGTGTTGGGTGGGATGTAGACACCTCCATGCTCCTCAGAACAGTCGCCAGCCCTGAGACCTTAAATGGTTAAAATCGATGGGAACTTGGGCTTGAGCGTTGCTTATGTGTCTTGGAGGTCCTAACCATTGCAGGGTAGGACGGGCGGGAGGTCAGTCGCATTTAGCAGTCAGTTTTAATTTGTCGTGTGATCATCATTTATGCATGTGGTTACGTGTCGTGCGTCCTGGTCATCTTCTTATGTTCATCCTGGTTGCGTCGTATTCGTCGTCGGGTGGCGACGCAGAGTTGAATAGGTTGTTGTTGTTTCCTTGTACACCCGCACACACACACTTCTAAAAACAAAAACAAAATTGCACCTATTATTGGAGTGGTTGTCATAACGAGGCGGTTTGTTACATCAACCCATTTTGCATGTCTTTGATTCAGCTTCTCTTGTTGAGTCACAAATTGCAAAGCATGATTGTCACTGTATAAGACAAACTCCTTAGGGATTAAGTAATTCCCCCATTTCTTCAATGCCTGGATAATAGCATAGAACTCCTTGTCTTATGTGGAGTACTTCATTTTCGCTTCATTCAGCTTCTTGTTGAAGTATGCTATCGGCTTGTCTTCTTGGCTCAAGACTTCCCCCTATTGCAAATCCACTTGCATCACATTTTACCTGAAATGTCTTTTTGAAATCAGGCAACACCAAAATTGGTTGTTCAGTGATTTTATTCTTCAACAAATTGAATCTTTTCTCGGCCTCTTCTATCCAGTGAATAGACTTGTGTCTCTTCTTCACTGTGTCCATCATCGGTGCACTAATTCCACTGAAATTCCTAATGAAATTTCGGTAGAAACTAGCCAATCCATGAAAAATTCTCACCTCAAATATACTCTTCGGTGATGGCCAATTTTTAATTACCTCCACCTTATCTGGATCCATCCTCAACTTGTATGTCAAAATAACAAACCCCAAATAAATGAGATTTGTCTTCATGAATGAGGATTTATTCATGTTGATCAACAACTTCTCTTTCTGTAATCTTTTCATCACTGTAGCCAAATGTTTCAGATGCTCTGCCTCTATTTTACTGAAAATCAGTATGTCATCAAGATACACAATGAGAAATTTTCCGATGAAATCCTTCAAGACTTCATTCATCAACCTCATGAAAGTACTTGGCATGTTCGCTAAGCCAAATGGAATAGCAAGGCATTCATACAACCCTTCATTGGTATTGAAGGTTGTCTTCCATTCATCACCTTCTCTCATACGAATCTGATGATATCCACTTTTCAAATCAATCTTCGAAAAAAAATTCTCTCCACTCAAGAAATCCAACAAATCATCCATTCTTGGCAATGGGAATCTGTACCTAATGGTTATCTTATTGATTTCTCTTGAGTCAGTACACATCCTCCAGCCTCCATCTTTCTTTGGACTGAGCACTGTCGGAACAACACATGGACTCAAGCTTTCTCTAACCAACCCTTTGTCCATTAAATCCTGGACCTGTCTTTTGACTTCTTCATTCTCCTGCGACGTCAATCTATATGCTGCTTGGTTTGGTAAACTAGCTCTAGGTATGATATCAATATGATGACTCACACTTCTGATCGGTGGCAACGAACGAGGTAGTTCATCCACTACTATGTCAGCAAACTCTTCCAACAGTTTTTGAACCTCTTCCGGTAAATCATCTACCCTTGTACTGGTTAAAACAATTTTAGGCTTCCTGACCATAATGAATTGCGGTTCCTCCTTCCTCTTAACCTCTGTAAGAAGTTCCTTCCCACTCATGAGAAGTACATTGTTGCTTACTTCAAGTTTCACCTCTTTATCTTTGATTGGAAGAAACATGTGATTTGTCCCATTCTTCTCTAGGGTGTATGTGTTCTTCCTCCCATCATGAATCACATTTCTGTCATATTTCCACGGTCTACCCAGCAATAGATGACAAACATCCATGGGAATACCATCACAGAGTATTTCATCTTTATACCCTCCTATTTTAAATTCAACTAAACATTGTTTAGTGACATTTACCTGATGTCCTTTTTGTAGCCGCTAAACTCTATATAGGCTTGGATGTTCAATCGTCTCCAGCTCTAGATTTTCTACTATCTCTGTAGAAACAAGATTATCTGTGCTACCACTGCCCATAATGACCTTGCATACCCTGTCCTTGGTTTTGCAAGTAGTCCAAAAAATATTGTTCCTTTGGATCGAACTCTCCACCTCCTTCTCTGGCGTTAAGAGAACTTTTCGCATCATCAACGATCTTCCGCCTTCAACATCTTCTGCCTCAACATTCCACCTTTGTGCTTCGGCAATGTGAGTCTCACCACCTTCTTTCTTTCTATCTGGACACTCATAAGAATTATGTCTGACCTTTCCACATGTGAAGCATTTCACCACTCCACCTCTTCCTCTTCCTCTACCTTTGGTATCAGGAAAAATGTTTCCATCAGCATATTGTCCCCTCTGTTCGGTATGCTTCCCTATCTGCGAGCTTCTACCTCTCTTAGTTTTAGTCTAAGGTTTATTCCACTCTTCCTTTGGTTTCTGATTTCTATCCTGGGCAACTGATTTGCCTCTGGGCTGACTTCTGCCTCGACCTCTTTGACTTTTCTTTCATCTCAACTTCTCTTTAGCCTTTAGAACCATCTAATAAGCATCTTCCACCATTCGGATGGTCATCATGCTCATCTCATCCTGAATGTCGTATCGTAGACCATTCATATATCTAGAAGCTTTTTCATCATCACTTTCGCGATGACCTGCCCTGATGTTCAGCCTATAGAATTCTTCAGTGTACTCCTTTACTGACATCAACTTCTGTCTCAAATTCTCCATTCTCTGAAACAGAGTAATTTGGTAATCCATGGGAATGAATTTAGCCTTCATTTTTTCAATCATCCTATCCCAACTCTTGATTTTTTGCTTGCCTTTGCAGCATCTGTCAGCTTGTAGCTCATCCCACCACAATGTTGCATGTCCTTTCAATCTTGTGACAACATGTTTGAAGTTTTTGTCTTCCTCGACATCTTCATAGTCAAAATAAGTGTCCAAAGCTCTAATCCAGTCTAGAAGCTCTTCAAAATCTAGGTTTCCTTCATATACTAGAATATCCATTTTTTCCTTAGCACCCATTCTTACAACAACCCTAATCAGGCGTTCATTTGTTGCATCCTCTACTGTAACTTCTTCTCCTTCATGTCTAGCTTCATTTTCACTTTCAGAATCACTGACATATCCAACACTAGCTATGCGCCTTGGTGCTGTCTCCATGTCCTCGAGTCTGGAACGTATGTCACGCATCTCTCTTTCCATGGCTGGATTTGGCACCTGACGACCCCTTCCTCTTGTCATTTCCCTTTCCTCTGGCGGATCAGGTGTTTTCCTGTCTCTTCTTCTTGGTGACATGGTTGAGATTTCTTTCTCACTTTCCCTATATGAAGTATAGAAACAAAGTCAAGCTATGATACCAAACTGACGTAGACCTATCAGCCCTCGGGCTGAGATCCTCTCACAGGATCGTTCTTTAACTTCTTCGAGCCAGATCAACTCTTTTGGATTCCTTGCTAGAATCTCCTTTCAAATCGATCCACGGGTCCTTAGAGAACCTCCCCTATGTGAACAGCACTAGGCATGAGCTCCTTTCTCCCCCAGTGACCACAACACTATGAACAAGAGCCTAACCCAAGGTCCTTTTTCACAACTCGCAATCTCGCGAGTTCGTGAGTCGAGGATCCTAACTCTTCCCTTTAAATCTCACGATACTGCAAATGCTGATACGGCTATGGCTCTTCCTCTGTCAGTTCCTTCCTTGTGTGACCATCGCCTAGGCTAAGCACTAGCACCCTTCGCTATTCGCCGCTTCATGAATTAAAATATCCAACCTTAGCACCTTTCTTTCACGAATGCCCGAGAGGCAATGTTGACTTTTCTCCTCTCATTCTCGCTACTCACGACTTTGCGAGTCGAAGGGTCAAGCTCACATACTCTTATCTCGTGAATCCCCGAGACATGAGAAGTCAATGGAGTGTTGACTCCTTTCACTAAGTGATGTGTGTCTGCCTATATATTTCTCGGGTCCACCTTGTGGTTCTGCCATGTGTTTCCTTCGTGCCTCGACTCTCGACACTTCATGACTTGTGAATTCAGAAACGACTCCTTTCAACCTACGAACCCTCGAATGTGTGATAGGTGATGGGCATCCTGATCCAACAGTCCTCCCATGACCTAGATCCAATGACTATCCACACTCCTCATGATTTCGTGACTTTTCCACTCGCGACTTGGAGCACCCAATTCCCGGGCTTTCACCTTGCGAACCTCCGAGTTCGTGAGATCCCTATATCTCTGCCACTTGTCCTCTTTGAATGGATGGTCCCGATATTCTCGCGACTTCACCACTCGCGATGTTGAAGGACTTTTCTTTCTTACCTCCGATGTTCGAATCCTCGATGCGTGTGATCTCACGAAACGTGTCCTCCTTCCAACGAACGGATCAGATTCTCTTCACTCTTTCGAGACTTTGCCTTTTGCGACCTCACAAATCTTGATGCAAAGGTTTTAAACCTTCAACTCGGGAATCCATGAAATGAGATTACGCAAGTGATCCAACGGTCCGATTTCTCCCGAGCTTTACACTTGAAGAATGCTTGTCATAACTTCCTTGCTCCTCTAGAAGATCTGATGGCTTCCAAGGCTTCACGAATCCTCCACAGAGGATTCTGACCGTCCAATGCATCCTTAACAACTACTATGAAATGAACAAGTACGCCTTCATGAAAATTATCCACCAGCAAACAACGTCGTTGTGCCTCCTTCCGACACTTCAAGGCACTAACTCTTCTGAGATTTTACCACAACTTCTAGTCTTCAAAAAGACTCCTTCACGCACTCCTTGAGACAATTCTTCAAATACTTCCAAGTATTTGAACCTCTTCAACTCTGGGCACTCTCTGCGACAATAGTCTTTCAACAATTTCGCTCAGGTTGTAACTCTGAGACTTCACTCGACCTGCGCACTCCTTGCACGGCTCCTATCCTTAACTTGCACTTTTGCGAGAATGAGAACAATGTTATCCCTCCTGAGCTTGTAGATACAAACTCTGACTTCTGTCAATGCACACCTTGCGGGCAAATTCACTGCACTCCTTGCAGGAAAACTCTTTCTCATACAGAGAAACAATTGAAACTCATTATTTACTCTCCCTCTCTTCATATTTAAGACATTAAATATGAAATCATACATTCACGCATCAAAGAAATTCATAATAGAGAGTAAACAAGCATATATCAATCAACATGTACAACATAAAAAGTAATTGGACACCATGAGTCTGAACTAAAGATCTTTGTATTAATCCAGAACTTTTGTACATGGGTTTTTTACTCTACACAGCTCTCTGCTTATTCTTCTCTATGCTCTCTTGATCATGCAACTATTGTTACAATGATACAAGTGAGGGTGTCTATATCCATTTTCCCTCTCGCTCCTAAGACTCTCTAATCTAAGAATTCAAGTCTACCTACTTACATTTACTAGCATAAATGCCTCTTAGTCCTTCAAACGAGAGTGGGATACTTAAGGTATGATTACAATCTACCAGTACACCCTTTATTAATTGTTTCATTTATGTTTGGAGTATCCACTTCAAAACATTTCAAACAATTCATCATGTGCCAAAATGCACCGACGTTTGTCCCCCGCTCACTTGTTGTTGGCGATGCTCCTGCATCAGTTTAGGAGAATGAAAATATCCATCAATGTCATCATCAAATTGATTTTGTTATGGTGGAGAGAAAGGTCCAGAAGGAGGTAAGCCTTCTAATTCATGATCATCAACTTGCACCTCTTGTTTCTCTGGAAAAAAGGACTTTGGAGACTATAGGTCCTCTCATTTGTCATCAAATTTTCCTTCCCACTACTATGGAGATGAGGAACTTGGAAATTATAACTGTACTATCTCATCATTGGATTGTTCTTCTGGTTGTTCTGGAGAGAACAAGATTTGAGACTGTAAATCCTCTAATCTATCAAAGTAAAACGAGGAGATGGAGATTGGAGATGGACCAATGACAAGGTCTGTAGTAGGGTCCACTTGTAATTACACAACCTCCTTTTCCTATGACATTTGAATTTTAGGTGCATTGGAGGCCCTTGTATCATAGTTATGATGTGATTCCATAGCAGCATATGTATCAGGGGTTGAGGTGGAATATGCAGGGGTTTGTTTTCCATCGTGCCTAGGCCGATTGGTAGGAAATATAACCATCACCATGGGGTTTCTCCCTAGTCCTTTTAAAAGCAATTCCCAACTGATATGAATCCTACCCAACTCATTCATAATCAACATCTTTATCATACCTTGGTGGTATTACCTTGTCTCAGGGTTTTCCCTCTTAAGAACCATGAAAACCATTTTCGGTAGGATTTTGATCAAGAAGAATGTCATGTTTAAGATTTCTTCATGAGTTTAAAAAAGTAGTGAAACACCATGTTTTACCTCCCCTCACAAGTTATGAAATTTTGGATGATGAAATCTACCTCTTTCCATGGTGAAATCAACAAGTCTCTTTGAAATCCTTTTGGTATGTCATCCATAGGAGAGGGATTTGTTAGAAACTGAGGCTAACTATTTACTAGTAGCTTCAAATTATTTAACCACCTTCCACATTTCAAGGGTATCCATATGGATCAATTGATGAACTCTTCAATTACAATTAGGATAAGCTGTTGCACTAATTCCCTCCGACTAATGAAGATTTTAGAAAATTCCAATCCAATTCCTAGGTCCTAGCCTTGTAACCTCTAAAAAAATGAAAACCAACATGATTTTGAAAATATTTTCATTACCTATGGTTCGCATACAATTATCATCATATCTTCAAGATCGAGCCCCTTCACCAATCTTTCGATTGTGCACTATATCCAGAGGTGAGTTTGTAGAGTTAAATGGTGCTCCGAGGTAAGTTCTTTGGGGTTGAATTGTTGAATTGTAATTAAGTGATATAAAATGTGGGTAATCATATGAATAAATGAGAGGATTAAATAGAAATAAACAAGAGGATGGAGAAAAACAAGTGCTGTGACATTGAAATTGATTGTTATTGCTTGCAATCAATAACAATCAATTTCAATCTTTTTACACATGTTCCCGTCACATCTCATGAACTTAACATTTTTCCTAAATTTTCTTGTACCAAATCATAAAGATGAAAAAATTAAAGATCCATTCATATGGCTATCTTCAAAGAAGCATTCATATGGATAGCTTCAAAAATTAAAGATCCATATATATGCATGCATTGGGCTTTTTCATTTCTAGATGAGGGATATGTTAGAATGTGTTTTAAAGTTGTTTAGTGGATTGATGTAATCTTGTAACTAGTGTCATAATGATGATCATTATAACATCATTTGTGGGAAACTTATACGTGTAACTAAGATTCAATAGAATTTTGTAACATTGCACATGTGCACACAGAGGTATTTTTGGGGAGTTACTTGCCTAGTGACCAACTCCTCATGTAATGGTGACCTACACTACTAGGTCCATTTTATCCACCACTTATCCCTTATCTCTTAATGAGCTTATTGATTAACTTTATTTTTTGGTGTTTCTTGTTAGAAAAAAGAGGATAACATAGCAATAATATAAAACAGATTCATAAATAAAACAGATGCCCCTTTATTCCATATTCATTGAACTAATCAGGTACATACATCACACAATAAGTGTAAATAAGGTTATACATGTATTACTGGTCCATGATATTAGATCATATGAGTATCAATTAAATTGAAATCATTCATGCAATGGTTGTATAACCTCTACTGACAAATTACACTGGTTCCAGTAGTAGGTTTACCATTGAATAGGCATGAATATGGGAAATCAATACGATTGGTAACATGTAATGGCATCTTATTAGAGAAACAATGCAATCACCTTTCCCATATTCATTGATGGCATTGCCTCAATAAGATTGGTACAATACAAGTAATAGGTCAGTTAGTCTTAATATTCATACTATATCTTCCTAAAAATGATACCACTCTAATCATATAGAAGCTTCATAGTGAGTTCGATAACCTGCAGATACAAGTTATGCTTTGAGTGTCATATCACATAGCTTCCATAACTAGATCTTAGTAATAGAGAGCTTAGTATGATTCCAGGCATTGTGTTGTTTAGTGATGTTTGGTATAGGATAATAATATAAAGAAGAATGGTCACAATAAGGTGTGAGGAGGCTTCCTAGAGTGGTGTTCCCTTGGTCAAAGTCATAGGAAAATTGTAATTAGAATTAGGGAAAAATAGAAACAAATAATGCCTTTTTATTTTTCTGTTTGTTGAAATAATGTAAATGCAAAGAGTATTATTATTATTATTGGTATTTTATTCATAGGATTAATCCCCATTGTGGATTAATCATGTCGGTAATTGTATTAGGACCAAATCCCCTTTTGCGGATTGGTCAACGAACAATTATAATAGGCAAAATAAGAAGTCATCCCCAACAGTTAATAAGAAGACCCAAAAATATAATAAAGGTGGGTTTACCCACCCAAATTAATAAGTTGGCCTTTCTAGTGAAGAGACACTTCACACATGCCATAACTTGTATAAATAAAGGAGGCTAGCGCCTCTTTTGAACACAACTCACTTGCTCAGTTTGAGAGACAAGTTCTGATCTATTATCGGCAAAGGAGAGAGGGAGAAGAGTGGAACATATTTTCGAGAGGACTTTCTGTATTGGTTTGAGTTATATATTGACATTGTATTGGCAATTTATGATAAGAAAGTATTTGTTTGGTTTTCTTCCCCTAGAGGGTTTCCCAGGATAAATGCTATGTCTCTTGTGAATGTGTATTTCTCAGTGATCTTGTTCTTATGTTGATCTTATCTATTGAAATGAAAAGAATTATAATAATGGCATAAAACATTAACTTGGTATCAGAGCCAACCTCAAGGTAGCAAAATTTGCAAGAGGAAAATCGTCACTGTTGCAGTACCTGCAAATTAGGGTTTTGCAAAAGTAACTCTTTTCATCTCCCTAAACACCTAGAAAGTTGTGTCCTCCCCCAAGGATCAATTTTGCACCTTGAGTACACCTTTTCAGTGGCTAGATATCTCGGAAAGTGAAACCCTAGTTTCACAAAGTACCAGAAAACCAGAAAACTAGAGTACTGTTGACAGGCGAAATTGACCGCTCGTCAACTGGAGGAGTGAATCCGGTCCCGGGTTGTCTAAATAATCCAAGCCGTTTGGAGTAATCCACTCCGATGGGTTTAGCGGCTCCGTTAGCCGATCTAAGTCCTAAGAAAGTGAAAAAAAAAAACTAAAGAAACTAACTAAGTGAAAAACAACTGCTGCAAACTACATACAAATATAATATATATTCATAGTTTACTAACTAATATCTATAGAATAGCAGTTCTACTTATTAAATGTGCAGTGTATCGATATGATTAAATCTCTATTATATCTACAGTATTCATAAAATGCAAATTTTGATCGAAATCTGTGAAATCATATATGAATTGATTTATGACAGAGAAACTATCATTCAATGTTTTTGATTTTTTATAACTTTTATAAACGAGAAATGAAATGGAAACTATCTAATTGAGAAATAAAAATAACAATCAATACAATGTATTGGGATATAGTAAATTTTTATATTAATTAAACTAATAAAATGAAACTAGCAAACTGACTTGAAGTATTATCTCCTATTCGTCCTGTGCATAGCATCTACGTTTGTTGTTTGATGAGGCCAAACCGCACCAGATCTTTACCAATTCTTATCGTAAACGCAAAGAAGTAATGCTTTGAATGCTAATGAAAGAACGAGTAACATATGTAGCGACAACAATTTATAATTTGACAAATGATCATATTAAGATAAATATGACTATGAAAATTTGCATATGACTGCTCATTGAATAAAGAAGATCAGCCTTCTAATCATCACATGCGAACAGATAAATTGTTGTATATAAAATGAGAGACATAAAACATGGACACTATATAAATCTCATCACATCAACCTGTAACAATTCATGATATCTAAAGTAGTCAAAATTTGATTACAAATCGAAATGAGAAAAACTTGAAAAAAAATATGATATATTGAAGCTAAAGTTGTGCAAATATCCACTTTCGTTCAAGTCTGTGAATCACAAATCCATAGTTTCTACTCCCAGGAAGCGATCCGTCTTAGTTTACAAAATAATACATTTATAAAGGCCACTGGATCAAAACACTTCCTGTGGAAATCATCAAATCTGTTCCAAAAATTGTGGGAAATACAATCTCCCAAATTCCCATTGTTATCAAAAACTTAACAACCTAATCTAAAACCATGTAATGAAATCGAATTTTCAGAGATGCCACTAACGATCCAATATCCTTTAGAATTCATATGTACCTGTAAACGCACAAGAATACATGATTTCAGATTGCATTTTAGTTGTAAAATCAAAGAATTCGAATTTTAGTAACTAGCTACAGAATCTCACGATTCTGTAGCTAGTTATTATTATAAACAGAATCGTGTTTTATTAAATGAATAAAAAAAAAAATAGATGCAATTTGAGCAAACAAATATTGTATTCTAATTCAAAATAAAAACAAAATCATCTTAAAATTACTTTTAAAATACCATACCTCGGATTCAGGGATTCATTTTAATCAAGATATTTTTGAATTCACAATGGCAGTGTCCGCCTCCACGTTTTTAAAGACAACAGAGCCTGTGGTCTTCTGTCTTTTATCATTATATTGAGCTACATTTTGCAATCTGTTGTTTTCCTTAGTTAGCACATTCACTCGGTTCTCCAAGGACTTGATCCGAGATTGGAGCAGAGGGACGTCTTTGTAATATTAGTCAAGCCACGACTGACATTCGTTGCACTGTGGCCGAACATGTTGTGTATTCACAGGTGAGGAACTTCTTAATTGACCTGTAGGTTCTCTATCAAGTTTGATCCCAGGGAAGTCGAGGTTGTTTCTAAGACACGGTGGGAGGTTCGTCACAAAGTCATAGGGCTGAACTGAGCAAAGTCCATGTGAGTATGGATACTCCTCGGTTAGAAACTGTTCGATTTCAGAATCAGAATATTCACTTAACATAATTGGTTTTTGGTCTATGTTTTCTTTAGGCTTATTATGAGCACACCGTGAAACCCAACACACAGTCTTTTTACCCTTGTAATTGACATCACTATTACCTTTACACTTTTTCTTTTCAGACTTTTTAACAGGCTTACCACCATCTTTTGGATATGAATCAGGCAGGATGTCGGGTTGGGTACTATTCGGGTAGGTCGAGGGTTCAACAGAGGGCAAGAGAGAAGAAGGGGGAATGAAAGACCTAACAAGGGTTTTTGTAACAAAGGATTTGTCAACTTGTCCTATTTCAGGACTAGCAAAACCATTCCTTAACAGGAAAGCGTCCCAATAATTGTCATTTAACTTCAACTGATGAACCATAATAATTTTAATTAAACAGTGGTGGAATAGGATGGAGTTGACTTTCTCCCTTTTGAAATGATTAGCCATTTTGTATAAAATACGAAGGATAAAATATGGCATGTTTAAGGGAAAATCGATAAAACTCATGAGCAACCGCAAGTGGTATAAGAAAACCAAACCGTATCTACCCTCACAAGTAACGAACTGCTTGACAATAGCTAACAAATCGTGCCATCTAGGTTTTAGAGTTGTAACAGGCATACCTTTATCGCAACTATTAATCTTCCTTGAGGTAAACAATAGTGACCAGGGGACTTTGTCAACCTTTGATTTTTTAAACCATTTTTGTCCCATGGCTGGCAAACCAGTGGCTGAGCTAATGAAATCTTCGTTTAACTCAAGCTGGATGTCTCCAATTTTGGCTCTGCAACCATTGAACGTTAGTGCAAATTGTTGAGAAACTGCCAGGTTAAAACCCTCAAAATTATCAACAAAGACCTGCCAACCATTCCTCTCTAAGTCTTCTCGGGCATTATCAAACAACAACAAAGTCCGGACACCGTTGGGTTCAATTCTGAATACAGGAGCCATGGCTAATAGCCCAAAATCAATAGGGTATTCAGTGATAGGGTTTGATAGGATAGAAACATAACCATTGTCCTGAAGCTTCCCCAACACAATGCAAAGGCAGCTGGAAATGCAAGGGCAGAGCGTTAATGCTATGCGTGCGAGGATAGTGGAGTAGATCGAGGTCATGCACGAACATCATTTTGGGTTGTACTTGGAATGACTCCTTGGTGTAATGGTAGATTCAAATCATAATAGTGCATATCCAAAAGAAATTCGATCAACATGTCAAATGAACCATTGCATACCCATGATTTGACCCAAAAATCAGTATGTCGAATAAACCATTGCATCAAAGATTTTGTAAATCACAACCATATTAACAATAGTCAAATGCATAAATGTTTGGTGTTTCGATACATATGTAACCAGTGGTGTGTTTGAGGTCAAGGAGTTATAACCATGTAAATAAATAGGTTCATGATAAACCAAATGATCAATAATCCTTTGATGTAATCAACATGAATTCCACTGTGGGTTTTCACGCTTGTAGTCGTGAAAACAAAAATGAAAAGAAGGTACGTGAAAAGTGAAGGATAATGGTGTCGTTTAAAAAGTTGCGACGAGTAATCAGGGTTTAAAAACCTTGTGTAGGTAGCTTGTAAAAAAAAATATAGAGATTAATATGGCTGCCAACAATGGCGACACACTGGTAGAAGCAGTTATCTCTGCCAAACGAAGAAGTTTAGATTAGGATAATGATAAACATTCCAACTCAAAAACAACCAGAAAAATGTTTGAACATCATTATCGATCATAAAAATTTCCAGTTTCAGATTGCTTGTTGTTTTAAAAGATGAAAACTGATGAAAATCTTAACAAAAGCGAGCCACGATATTAAGGTTAGGATCTCCAATACTGTTGACAGAGCCACTACTGCCAACAGGCATCCATAGCCTCGAAAGGGAGGCCATTTAACCCACTCCAATATTTGTATCCTGCCAAGAAGTTCTAGATCAGAACAAAGGACATTTAAGGTCAAAAGATACTATATCTGAGAATTTTTATATACCTGACATTGCTTCGCTGCCAACGGGCCTGTTCAGTACCCCGACGAAGTTATCTTGGTATCATGCATGCATTTACCTGCTACCAGCAGACCTGCTCAATATCCCGACGAGTTTACAAGAACTTCCCTAGGTGTCTAGTTGTCCCTCTAGATTATGTAATGGGAAAGAGCTGGGACCCAATTTCTCAGCAATAAAAAATGGTCCTAGCCATAAGTTCTGAAACTTCGTATGCTCTCCCTTTACCTCATGTGGTTTGTCCCATTTTATGATAAGGTCACCTACTTCAAAGTTTGAAGTTGATGCTGATCCAATTTCCATTTCACTTGAGCCCTCACTTCCTCTAATTTTAACAATGCATTAATTCGATTCTCCAAAGGGGGACAATCCTCTTCTTGTATTCTCTGTGATAGCTGCAGTGAGGGAAGAAGAATATGAGGTGGAAAAATTCCCTCTCTTCCGTAAACGATAAAGAAGGGAGAGTTACCCACAATGGTTTTTGGAGTCACTCTATCAGCCCAGATTGTGTTTAATAGTGCATTATGCCAATTTTTATGGTTTTCAGATACCGTTCTCTTGATGATTTTAATCATATTTTTATTAGTTGATTATGCCAATCTGTTACCTTGAGGGTAATAGCTGGTAGAATATTTTAATTTAATTCCTTTTTCTAGAGTGAAATCACTCATCTCAAGAGACAAAAAATAGGAAGCGTTATCGAATACTAGACAGTCAGGGATACCAAAACGAGTAATAATATTTGAATTCAAAAAGGCAATTTCCTGACTAGTATTTACAGCTTTTAATGGGGGAGCTTCGGACCACCTAGTGAAGTAATCCGTGGCTTTTATGATAAAATTATGTTGTTGTGAGGATGGTGGATTGATCGGTCCTATAATATCAAGACCCCACTGCTGAAAAGGGGAGTCTACTGAAACAAGCTGCAGAGGGAAGGACGGTTTTTGTATCCGTCCAGAGGCTTTTTGGAAAATAACACACTTGCGACACAAAGCATGAGCATATTTAAAATGTGTAGGCCAGTAATAACCTTCTCTCAATACTTTATGTGCCATGGTATCTCCACCAAAATGCCCAACAACTTCTCCTGCGTGCAATTCTAGTAAGACCTTTTCTGCTTCATCTTTCTCAAGACAGCGCGTTAGTACTCCATCAAAATTTTGACAAAACAGAATACCATTAATCAACTAGAAGGAAGAAGATTTCAATATTAGTGCTCTTCTTTTAGTGGGATCCAGGTGACGAGGGGCTGACCCATGTTCAAGGCAAAATTTTATATCATAATACGAGGGACTAACAGGTTTTTGTGCACAACAGATTAAATTTTGGTAGTGTTGTCCTAGGTTTGACATATCATTTTCCTCTTGTTGTCCTGCTGCTGAGTCGGCGACTAACTTGCATAGCCCTTGACCTCTCACTATTTGTTCTGGGGTGATTTTTATGTCATACTCTTGTAAGGAAGTGACCCAGTTCGCCCTCTTTTCACCTAGTTCTTTCTGTACTAACAGATTTCTGACGGTCGGGTAAGGGACGATAATTTTCGTCCTAGATTTCAAGAGATAAGATTAGAAGTTCTTTACTTCTTTAAAAACAACATAGGCTTGCTGATCTACTGCTGGGTAATTAATTTATGTGCCTTTGAAGGATGAGCTCATAAAGGCAATTGGGACTTCATTGTTTTCAGCGTTCTTTTGAGTTAGGACAGCAGCATAGGAGCGGTCAGAAGCAAATGTGTAGAGAGTGAATTCTTGCGAAAAGTCGGGGCTTATCAGAGAAGGAGTGTCTATTATGGCCTTTTTTATTGAATTAAAATCTTGGTTTTGTAAGGGTCCCCAATGATATTGTACGTCCTTTTTTATTAAGTTTTGTAAAGGTCTCACCATTTCTGAAAAACTGGGACGAATCTCCTAACAAAGTTTATCTTGCCTAAGAAAGACTGTGTAGACTTTTTCGATGAGGGAGGGGGCGGTTTCGAGATGACTTGAGTCCTTTCAGGGTCGATAATCATCCCTTCGCTTGATACAATAAATCTTGAGAGATTACCTTGTTCTACTGCGAAGATAGATTTTTTAGGATTCAAGGAAATGTCGTACTGACGACATCACTGTAGAACAAATCTTAAATGAGCTAGATGATGAGCTTTGTTTTTCGAGAATACAGTAACATCATCCAGGTAAACTACGACAGATTGATTGATTAAACCTCGGAAAGCGATATCCATCGCTCTCTGGAAAGTGGCACCAACATTAATGAGTCCAAAGGGCATTTTCCTATAAGCGTAGGTGCCCCATGGAGTGCGGAAGTTAGTTTTAAGTTGGTCTGGAGGGGACATCAGGACTTGGTTATACCCTGAAAAAACATCCAATAAGGATAATCTTTCAGAACTAGATACCTTTTGAAGGATATGTTCCATGGGTGGGACAGGGTAGTTGTCTTTTATTAGACGCTCGATTAAGATTTCAGAAATCGACGCATAGTTGTATTTCACCACTCTTCTTTCGGATAGGGACAAGATTAGAGACCCATTGTGTGTGCCTAACTGGGAAGATTATCTTAGTGTTCATCAGTTTATTTAATTCCTTTTTGACAGTCGGTTCGATTTTTGGGTGCATTTTCCTTAACTTTTGTTGAAAAGGTAAGGTTTGGGGTTTCATAGGAATAACATGTTAAATGATGTTAGGATCAAAGGTTTTTAGGTCGTTCTACATCCAAGAAAAAACATCTTTGAATTCCTTGAACAATTTAATAAACGCCGCTTTCTCTTGTTCAGAACACCCCACCCCTAAATTAATGCACTGTGGATTGTCTTTAGTTCCCAAGTTTACTTTTTCATACATTAAAGAGGAACTATTTGTTTTACAGTTCACTGATCTTTTGAATTTGTCTTGAAGATCATAAAAATTTTCTAATCTAACTACAGATCTAGGGATAGAATTTACCATGTCTGATGAAGATTCAGGAGATCTTGGATCTAGTATTACCGTGAAGTCACGAAGATTCTCGTCATGAGGACATTCGTCGATCACTGTGCCTTGGAAAGTTTCTTCCATATGTAGGAAACTAATAATTTGTTGATCTTCATCGAAGACTCTCCAATTCGTAATGTTGTTGGGAATGGATGGCCTGAACAACAGTTCAACGGAGAATGCATTCGGGGACAAGCCTTCTGCAGGAAAGAGTTTCAAAGCTACATTAGATAACAAATCGGCTTCTGAATTATTCAATCTAGGAATAGAATTTATGTTAAAAGAAGAAAACTTATTCATCAAATTCCATACCTCAGATTGGTAGCTTTTAAGATGCGGAGATAAACAGTGGATATAATTTTTTACTTGTCTAACCACAATATCTGAATCGCCAAAGACAGTCAAATTTTGAACGTTCATATCTAAGGCTTTCCTAAGGCCTTGCAATAAAGCCTCATATTTTTCTATGTTGTTTGTACATTCAAACTCTAACCTGCATGGAATCAGGGTTTTGTTACCTTCTGGATCCATAATCATGTAGCTTGCACCAGCTCCTTCCTTGGACTTTGACCCGTCAAAGTAAAGAGACCATATTTGATTTTTGTCGGGTGCATGTGACCATTGGGTGGAAGCTGCTAGCTGCATATATGTCACAATTTCAGACTGTTGCTCCGGGTTAGTGATAGTGGAAGTTTTGGACATAAAATTGCCGAAAAAGGTATCCATCCCTTGTATTTCGGGTGAATCGGCAGAAGGTGTAAATGGTTCATTGAGATCATTTAAATATGTGACTGTGAACTTTAGGTAATGTTCATGATTTACCTTGATTATGTTGGGATTTCCATTCTTGGGCAACCACAAGTGAGACCAATCTATCGCGAAATAGCCGTGTAGCTGTTCTGACCAGTCTCTTCTTAAAAACAAACCATAAATTTCTGGAATATCTACAACAATAATATGAATCACTTGATGAACTTTGGGGTTAGATGATAATCTTATAAGCACATTCCTTAATTCGCCTATAACTTTAACACTAGTTCGATCAAGTTGGATGATCTTTAAGGTGTATGGTTGAACTTCAGCATTAATATTCTGACACATAGACCATGGCATTACGTTGGATGATGCTCATGAATCTACCATACAATTGTGTATGTTCTTATTGAATATTTCAAAAGTTAACAAAAATGGAGGGATGTTTCTGCGAGTACTAACGGTGGAAGCTTGTTGCTTTTTACCCGTAGCCTCTAAAACCAATTTATCTACATTTGTTACATTATTTACAGGAAGGTTTCTCTTCTCATGAGGATCAACAGTATTATTAGCTGAGGCCTTCTGAGGAACTTTTGGGTTGTTTTGAAAACCTTTGTTATTGCTTGGATTGTCGTTTTTGTTGTTCTCTGCGATATTTTGTAACATTTTTTGTAGCAGAAACGAGAATTTTAATAATTCATAAACATAAATGTTAGCCCTTAAATTTTTTAGATCTTCAACTAAATCATAATATAATATTGGTTTGGCATAATTTTGTTTAGTCTTAGTTGTTTTAGATTGTTTTGGGGGCAAAGTCATAGTGTTTTCAGAAGAAGGCTTGTTTGTTTTCTTACTCCTAGTATTGTAGGGATGTACTGTCTCGAAATTATCTTGAAAAATGTTATCCGAGAAGTGTCCAAAAACATTCAGAGAGGATTCATCTTCTTCTATTGTCTCTTGTTCAGCTACTTCGTCAGGGATCTCAGGAGGCATCAAGTTATCCTATGCTTCTAGAATCGTTTGAATAGCGAATTGCAGGCTTTCTGGATTTAGGACTTCGGTATTTGAATTAGGTCGGTTGGTGGGAAAAGGATTCCTAAATGGGGGTTTGTAAGGCCCTTTGCTTGAAGAATCTTCTTCAGTCGTCCTTTTCAAATCTATAACTTGATTTGACAATTTTTGAATGACTTTTTATAATTTTTCTAGATCATAGCTTTCCAATTGTGTTTTGTTTTGGACAGGTCTAGGGAGAATTTTGATTTTCTTTTTGGAAGATGAACTAGTCTCTGTTTCGTTGTTAGTAGTGTCTTTTAAGCTGAGTATGTCTTTCTCGATCTGAATGGCCTCATCGAAGGTCTCTAACAACATGGCTTTCTTAGATATCTCTACCCAAATGGATATACTTTGATGTAAGGCTTTCGTATAGTAGGCTATAATAAGATTCTCAGCAGGCATCGAATCCGTAGGGATTCTGTTCTTTAGTGTCAAGAATCTTTGGTTAAATTCTTTGATTTTCTCTTTGGGGTTCATTCTTAAACTAGAAAGCTCCATGAATAGAACTTCTACGGACTTGTCGTCTCAAAACTTCTCAAGAAAACAAGATTCAAACTTCTCCCATGACACGATGGTATGGGGTTGTTGGGTGATGCAGGAGCATCTGAATTATATCGTGCGAGCCAGCGCGTGGAGGAAAAGGAACAGCTGGAAAGCGCCAGCATCCAAATTTTGAACCATTGTAATATATGGTTGCGCCAAGCATTAATGTTTTGATGTGATGAAGCGCACTTATAGATTGTAACGGACCTTGAGCGGATAAGCTCTCGTCCTTAGGTAGCTGAGGCATTTACTTAGATTTACTGCACGTAGATAGGATAATTAACTGTAGATTAGACAGTCACCGTTTGAGAGGGAAAACAGGATATAGACACCCTCCCTTGTATCTTTGTAGGGACTCAATTCAATTCAGATAGGAAAGAAGAAGAGAGCAGAGCAGAGATCTTGTAAAGAACCTTCCATGTACAGTTATTGAATTAATAGGAAGAGCCCTGATTCAATTCCATGGATGCGTTTGATCTCTGTGTGTTGATGATATTATGCTTGTGCATGTTTGCTTCTTTCTATGCTTATTTGTTATATGCTGCTTATGTGATTGCATATCAGGTTAGGAACCCGAGAGAATGAGTTTCAATTGTTTCTCTGCTTGAGCCAGGAGATTCCTGCATAGAGTGCAGTTGAATTCCTCCGCATAGAGTGCGTCGAGGAGGCCAAGTGGCTGAACCCTTGTTCTTGTTTTCCCATAGTAAGTTGGGATTATTCAAGCCGTGCAGGAGAGTGCAGGTTGGATAGGAGTCTCAGTAGCAAGCCTGAGAAGAAAAGGTTCGAGACTGTTACAGAGTGAATGCCCAGGAGCCGGAAGACTTCAACACTTTCAGGAGTGATTGAAGACCGAGCACAAGGAGTGTGTTCGAAGAGCCTCTTGAAAGAGTTCGAGTTGGAGAAAGCTCTGGAAGGATAGCGCCTTTGGTTCTGGTGCACAGGACGAAGGTGGCAATTGAGGATTCTCTCAAGGAAGAGAATCGACGACTTGAATTCGTCCCGGAGAATCGCGAAGTCCCGAGGATCATTGGATCTGGGAGGAGGAGCGAGGAGATTAACCTCAAGCACAAGAAGGGCCATTGGCCATAGTGTATCGGCAAATCGGAGTTGGTGAGTGCAAAGGTTTCATGCACGTAGGAATCGCGAAGCGCGATCCTCCGATTTGATCGGAGCCGTCGATTTCGGAGGGACAGGTGGCACAAATCCGAAACATCGGAGTTACGACATTCAAGGTTTCCAGCAGCAGGAAACTTGAAGTCGCGGACCCACGAGCCACGAGATTCCGACGTGACGTGGCAGTGTGGGACCCCGAGGCATAGTCGGGATACAGGTGGCGTTGTAGCGAAGACTCGGCACCTCGGCATTCGAGGTTTGGAGAGTCAAGTGACTGGCATCGCCAGTGGCGATATCCCGATAGGAAAAATCCCGATACCCGAGGGTTGACCATTGACCATCGCCACTCGGGAATTCGGCGATTGAGTGATAAAGAACAGGGTCACGACCCTCGCGACATCACGAGGTCCGATCTCCCAAGTTCCGAAGGGAGGATCGCGTGGAAGTATCTCTGTGGGTAAATCATTCCCGAGGGGAATACGAAGGGCTTGGACCCTTCGGGCCTAAGAGTGAGAAGGTCCTGGTGGAGCGACCGCCTGCTGAGAGGGAGGCATGTTGCGTCAGAGTGGTATCAGAGCCGGAATTGGAATTCCTTTTGTTCAGAAAGCAGAGGGAAGGAGATACACAATGCCGCCTAGAAGAGAAAGGCAATCACCTGATCGTGAGGACAGGGACGCGAGGAGAAGGGGTAGGCCAGCAGGTAATGCTGAGATGGAACGTCAGATTCGAGATCTTAGGGCGAGACTCAAGGATATGGAGACTACCCAAAGGCGTGGAGCCGACGCAGAGGAATTCAACGATCCTGATATTGAGGAGGAAGCTGGACACGATGAAGGGGAAGTCTCAGCAGAGGATGCTGCAACCGAAAGGTTGATCAAAGCTATTTCGAGGATGAGCTCGAAGACGAAGATGGACATCCCGACTTATGAGGGAAGTCTAAATGCGGAAGACTTGCTGGATTGGATCTGAGCATTGGATACCTACTTTGATTATGAAGACATCGAAGAGGATAAGAAGTTAAGGCATGCTGTCACCAAGCTGAAGGGACACGCAGCCCTATGGTTGGATGAGCTGCAGGCAGACAGACGTTCCAAAGGCAAACAGAAGATCAAAAGCTGGGATCGGATGATCGCCAAGATGAAGGAGAAGTTCATTCCGAGGGACTACCAAATCACTCTGTTCAGGCGCATGCAGAACCTGAGACAAAAGTTGATGACGGTGAAGGAGTACACCGAGGAGTTCTACAGGCTCAACATCAGAGCTGGTCATCGAGAAAGTGATGATGAAAAGGTGGCGAGATACCTGAATGGCCTCAGGTATGATATTCAGGATGAATTGAGCATGGTGACTATACGCACTGTTGAGGATGCGTATCAGATGGCTCTGAAAGCTGAAGAAAAGCTGAGCTGCAAGCAAGGTCAGCGGGGGCGAGGCAGAAGCGAGCCTAGAGGAAAATTTGTTGTTCCAGAGAGAACACAGAAACCTAAGGAGGATTAGAAGAGGCCTCAGGGTAGAGCTGAGAGAGGTGGAACCTCACAGCAGAGACATCCAATTTCTGAGCCGAGGAGGCAGCAAGAGGATCCGCCGGGTGGATACGCTGATGCCAACGCGTTTCCTCGTGCTCGAGGCAGAGGAAGAGGCAGAGGAGGAGTTATCACATGTTTTACGTGTGGTAAAGACGGTCATAAAGCCGTAGACTGTCCAGAGAGGAAGATGGATAGAGGAAGAGCTCACATCACTGAGGCGCAACAGAGGCGTGATGTTGAGAGCGAGGACGAAGATGTTGGAAGCGGGAAGTCGCTGACAGTACATAAGATCCTCTTGAAACCCGAGAAGGAGGTGGAGGACACAGCTCAGAGATGCCGACTGTTCCGGACGACTTGCAAGACCCAGGGTTGGAAGTGCAAAGTCATAGTGGACAGTGGGAGCACAGACAATCTCGTTTCAACCGAGATGGTGGAGAAATTGGAGCTGAAGACACGCAAACACCCAAGTCCATACAGGGTGACATGGCTGTAGAAAGGATACCAGGTATGTGTTACAAAACAATGCTTGGTAAATTTTAAAATGGGTGAATATAGAGATGAAATCCTGTGTGATGTCATACCCATGGATGTCTTCCATGTATTATTGGGAAGACCATGGCAGTTCGATAGACATGTTGTTCATGATGGGAGAATGAACACATACACCTTAGAAAAGGATGGGAAAACCCATACGTTGCTGCTGATAAAAGATAAAGAGGTGAAACCAAAAGTTAGCAGCACGATACTTCTCATGAGTGGGAAAGAGCTTCTCACAGAGCTGGAGAAGAATGAGGATCCACAGTTCTTTGTTGTCAGGAAATTGAGAATTGTTCTGACAAGCACAAGAGTGGACGACTTGCCAGAGGAGATTCAGAAACTGCTGGGAGAGTTTGCGGACATCATCGTGGATGAACCGTCGCGTTCATTACCACCGATGAGGGGGGTGAGTCATCATGTTGACCTCATACCCAGAGCAAGTTTGCAAAATAAGGCAGCGTACAGGTTGACGCCTCAGGAGAACGAGGAAGTCAAAAGACAGGTTCAGGATCTGCAGGATAAGGGACTAGTCAGGGAAAGTCTGAGTCCATGTGTCGTTCCAACGGTACTGAGTCCGAAGAAGGATGGAGGCTGGAGGATGTGTACAGACTCCAGAGCGATAAACAAGATCACCATTAGGTACAGGTTCCCATTGCCGAGAATGGACGACTTGATGGATTGCCTGAGCGGGGCAAATTATTTTTCGAAGATAGACCTTAAGAGCGGATACCACCAGATCCGAATGAGAGAGGGAGATGAGTGGAAAATAGCATTCAAGACAAATGAAGGTTTGTACGAATGGTTGGTCATGCCGTTTGGGCTGACAAATGCACCCAACACTTTTATGAGGCTGATGAATGAAGTCCTGCGGGAATTCATTGGCAAGTTTGTGGTGGTGTATCTGGATGATATAATGATTTTCAGTAAGACCAGGGAAGAGCACTTGAGGCATTTGGACATAGTGATGAGAAGGCTACAGTAGGAGAAACTATTGATTAATTTGAAGAAGTGCTCATTTATTCAGACAGAGCTCATATATCTGGGTTTTGTAATTTCGGCGAATAAATTAAAGATGGATCCTGAGAAGGTGAAAGTGATCAGGACTTGGCCATCGCCGAGAAATGTTTTTGAGGTAAGGAGCTTCCATGGTTTAGCAAGCTTCTA
>ML776920.1:3469725-3499259 GCA_009831015.1 Picea engelmannii | reverse complement strand
ATTAAAAGCATGAGAGGGGATCTAGGAACCCTAGGAGTAATTTAAGGAGCGATTTTTGGGGGAGTGAGGGAATTGAGTCTTTTAATTATTAAAAAGAAATTAATTTTTGGAGAACCGTAGGGATGAGCGACACTTGGATGGCATAGAATGTTTAGAGGTTTGTCATTACAAATTTATTTAATAATAATTTAGGAAAGTAGGTGGGTCTCATTTTTCTATAAAAGAAGGGGAAAAGAAGGAAGAGAGGATGAACGGTTAGCGTAACGTTTATGCTGCCGAATTGTGGTTTGATGGATTTTCGTGTGAGGAGTTGTGTGTATCTCATCTGTGTTGGAGTGGTAGCTCAGCCGTGGAGGCGAGCTGAGACGCTAGTTTATCTCTTGTTCTTGTGTGGCCCCTTTGCGGCTCGGGGGGCTAAGGGGGAAGCAGAGTACCCATAGAGTTTGGCTGGGAGGTACCGGTGAGCCTTCAGCGGTCGGTAAGAGGGAGCGGCAAGGAGTACGAGACACGACACAGAGCGCGGGATGTCTTCGGAAGCGAGCGAGTAGCAACAGTATGATTTTAATTCTGGCAAATTGTTTAAAAAGAGTTAGTGTTAAAATGTTTCTGATGTCTTGCTGAAAAAAAGAACTTGTTCCTGGAAATTTCTTTTATAAATGGTTAGCGTTAAATTGGCTTTGGCGATTTGTCTTATTTAAATGGTTACTGAATTAAAAAAAAAATTGTTTATCGCTGGATTACCTCCGTCAAATCATTTTTACTCCTGGCATTTGTTTACCTTCTGGCAATTGTTTGGCCTTGCTCTTTTTATTTTATCTTGGCAGTCCGTTTTAGTTCTGGCAATGCGTTTCTGGTCTGCATTCACATGGTTGATTGAGCTGGGTTTTACATTTTTTTGTTAGGGACAGAGTGGGCGTTTTGGTTTAAACTGCATTCCTTAATTATCTGCGTTTTTATTATATACCATGAGCAATTTGATTTGCACGTTTTTGCCACTGTAATATTGGGATTCCTTGCATCTGATTCTTGGGCGTTTTGCCACTGTGATACTGGGCATTCTTGCATCTGTTCTTGGGTGTTTTTGGCCACGGTGAAATGGGGCATTCTTGGCAACGGTCATGGGGCGTTCTCTTCCAGACGGAGCCTCCATACATTTCGTTCTATCTGTGTGGCCAGCGTTTATGACCTGCGTTTTTAATTGCCTGAATGTCTATGTTTTACTGGAAATTACCAGGGCATCTTGATCTGCATATAAAAAGGTTACTGAGTTGTGTTGTTCATTTGTTTTGGGTGTTTTTGTGCCACTGTTTTATTGGGCGATTTACCTTGTGTATTGGCGTTTTGTTTCTTGCCGTAGGCGTGTGAAATATGGTGGTCGTCTTGCATTGGTGTATGGGCATTTTTAATTTCCATAGGCATGCGATTTGATGGTGGGTGGTCTACCTTAAGTCTGGGCATTTTTTATATCTGCATTGATTGACATTGCAACCCTCATGGCAGCCTGAACGCAATTCTGAGACCCATTCCCGTCATTTTTTCTTCCTGGTAAATTCGTGGTGCCTTCTGGCAGCCCGTTAACCCCTGGCAATGTGTTTTTATTACATTTCAGTACGAGTTTATTAAATTACAACCTCAGCGCGAGTTTCGTATTTTTATTGCCTTACAACTCAGTGCATTTTTACATATTTCAGCCCGAGGTTTATGCATATTTGTTCTGGATATGCATGTGCATTTTTCATATAAATGACAGAGCGAGTTGTTGCGTTATACTGTGCGTGTTTCTTTATATATGACATAGTGTATTTAATGCTTACAGTGTGCGTTTAATATGCTACAGCGTGTGATAATGCTTGACAGTTACGGACGGGATAACATTGTTTAACATTATGTTTTCCAATGCTATCGAATAATGTCAGAGTTTAATTTTGGTTGTTTCAATATTCGGTTGATACTGTTAGTTACTGTTATGGTCAGAATTCGTTTTAATATTGGGTTTACATCATCATTTGAAAATAGGGCTGATCCTCTCCATTCTGTAGTATAGTCTTATTGTGCATATTTTAAATTCTGGTTGTATAATGTTGTTCCATATAATTAGGGTCTTCTATTGTTGATCTTTTGGTCTAAATAGGCTAATTATAATTCAGGTGCTTTTGGGGCGGCTAATTTAAACCCGTGGTTCCATGGTCCTTATAATATGGTTATCATATCCTCGTAGTAATAGAACTAGGATATCATAATTGGCCTTTAAAAATTTTTGTCATTAAAACATTTATCGCCAGTTTACTTGTTGCTATTTTAAATTTGATCCTCTCAAGGATCGTCTTTGAAAGCTGTCATTTTAATTACTGATAGCGATATATATAGTGTCAATATAATTTGAGGTTAGAATGCTGTCATTTTAATTACTGATAGAGATATACATAGCGTCAATATAATTGGAGGTTGAGCTATTACCTTGAATAGGATGATGTTCCTACAGATGAGATTATTTTATGTTATCATTGAATATTGTTATTTTCAGTTATCGATCCTTTTTAAAATGTTATTTCAATTATGGTGCTTTTAAAATGGGTCATTTAATTATTGTCCCTTGAATTTTATTATTTCATAGGTGGCCACATTCAGTTATGTTGTATATTGTTAATCTCCATTCGGATGTGACCTATGATAAGATGATAAATTTATGTGTGATGCTACTTCTTGTATATCGATATTTAGCTAGTTTCGTCTTTAAATATTGTTTTTATATATGGATAATTGTCCCTTTCAATGTTGACCTTTTACTTATAGTCTTATGAATTTGCGAATCTATATATTGCCAATTTTAACTATGAAGTTATATTGTTAGTCCGAGTAGGTGTTACCTATAATATGATACTAATTTTACCGTTGTAGGAGAAGGAAGAATGTTATGCATACATTGTCCTAGAACAATTGTTATAAATTTCGTAATCGTATTAGAAGGTTGAATTATGAAGTTGTATTGTTCTTACCTTATAAACAAGATTGCAAGATTGGAGTTGAATGTATGGCCTTTATTTATTTCAGTGTTATTGAAATTTAGAAATGAAATGTTATGGTTATCTTATTGTGACGTTAGTGTAATCTCATGATATTGACAAGACACACCTGATGGAACGTCCGAGATTTCTGTACAATCATTTACTTGGAGTTAGTAAATGAGGGTTGTTGAGTCTGTATTTATTGTGAACTTGGGCGTTCGTTGTCAGAGTCCTTGTCACGTGCCTTCCGTAAGGGGCGCATTTGTTCTTCTTATTTATGTTGTACTTGATTGTGGTCAGTTGGTTGCTTGGTCTGTTGTGTCGGGTGGGATGTAGACACCTCCATGATCCTCAGATCAGTCGCCATCCCTGATACCTTAAATGGTTAAAATCGATGGGAACCTGGGCTTGAGCGTTGCTTATGTGTCTTGGAGGTCCTAACCATTGCAGGGTAGGATGGGCGGGAGGTCAGTCGCATTTAGCAGTCAGTTTTACTTTTTCGTGTGATCATCATTTATGCATGTGGTTACGTGTCATGTGTCCTGGTCATCTTATTATGTTCATCCTGGTTGCATCGTATTCGTCGTCGGGTGGCGACGCAGAGTCGAATAGGTTGTTGTTGTTTCCTTGTACACCCGCACACACACACTTCTAAAAACAAAACAAAAAATTGCACCTATTATTGGAGTGGTTGTCGTAATGAGGAGGTTCGTTACATCAACCCATTTTGCATGTCTTTGATTCATCTTCTCTTGTTGAGTCACAAATTGCAAAGCATGATTGTCACTGTATAAGACAAACTCCTTAGGGATTAAGTAATTCCTCCATTTCTTCAATGCCTGGATAATAGCATAGAACTCCTTGTCATATGTGGAGTACTTCATTTTCGCTTCATTCAACTTCTTGTTGAAGTATGCTATCAGCTTGTCTTCTTGGCTCAAGACTTCCCCCTATTGCAAATCCACTTGCATCACATTTTACCTGAAATGTCTTTTTGAAATCAGGCAACACCAAAATTGGTTGTTCAGTGATTTTCTTCTTCAACAAATTGAAGCTTTTATCAACCTCTTCTATCCAGTGAATAGACTTGTGTCTCTTCTTCATTGTGTCCATCATCGGTGCACTAATTCCACTGAAATTACTAATGAAATTTCGGTAGAAACTAGCCAACCCATGAAAAATTCTCACCTCAAATATACTCTTCGGTGATGGCCAATTTTTAATTACCTCCACCTTATCCGGATCCATCCTCAACTTGTATATCGAAATAACAAACCCCAAATAAATGAGATTTGTCTTCATGAATGATGATTTCTTGATGTTGATCAACAACTTCTCTTTCTGTAATATTTTTATCACTGTAGCCAAATGTTTCATATGCTCTACCTCTATTTTACTAAAAATCAGTATGTCATCAAGATACACAATGAGAAATTTTCCGATGAAATCCTTCAAGACTTTATTCATCAACCTCATGAAAGTACTTGTCATGTTCGTTAAGCCAAATGGAATAGCAATGCATTCATACAACCCGTCATTGGTATTGAAGGTTGTCTTCCATTCATCACCTTCTCTCATACGAATCTGATGATATCCACTTTTCAAATCAATCTTCGAAAAAAATTTCGCTCCACTCAAGAAATCCAACAAATCATCCATTCTTGGAATTGGGAATATGTACCTAATGGTTATCTTGTTGATTTATCTTGAGTTAGTACACATCCTCCAGCCTCCATCTTTCTTTGGATTGAGCACTCTCGGAACAACACATGGAATCAAGCTTTATCTAACCAACCCTTTGTCCATTAAATCCTGGACCTGTCTTTTGACTTCTTCATTCTCCTACGACATCAATCTATATGCTGCTTGGTTTGGTAAACTAGCTCCAGGTATGAGATCAATATGATGACTCTCACTTCTGATCGGTGGCAACGAACGAGGTAGTTCATCCACTACTATGTCAGCAAACTCTTCCAACAGTTTCTGAACCTCTTCCGGTAAATCATCTACCCTTGTACTGGTTAAAACAATTTTAGGCTTCCTGACGACAATGAATTGCGGTACCTCCTTCCTCTTAACCTCTATAAGAAGTTCCTTCCCACTCATGAGAAGTACATTGTTGTTTACTTCAGGTTTCACCTCTTTATCTTTGATTGGAAGAAACATGTGATTTCTCCCATTCTTCTCTAGGGTGTATGTGTTCTTCCTCCCATAATGAATCACATTTCTGTCATATTTCCACGGTCTACCCAGCAATAGATGACAAACATCCATGGGAATACCATCATAGAGTATTTCATCTTTATACCCTCCTATTTTAAATTCAACTAAACATTGTTTAGTGACATTTACCTGATGTCCTTTTTGTAGCCGCTAAACTCTATATAGGCTTGGATGTTCAATTGTCTCCAGCTCTAGCTTTTCTACTATCTCTGTAGAAATGAGATTATCTGTGCTACCACTGCCCACAATGACCTTGCATACCCTGTCCTTGGTTTTGCAAGTAGTCCGAAAAATACTGTTCCTTTGGATCGAACTCTCCACCTCCTTCTCTGGCGTTAAGAGAACTTTTCGCATCATCAACGATCTTCCGCCTTCAACATCTTCTGCCTCAACATTCCACCTTTGTGCTTCAGCAATGTGAGTCTCACCACCTTCTTTATTTCTGTATGGACACTCATAAGATTTATGTCTGACCTTTCCACATGTGAAGCATTTCACCACTCCACCTCTTCCTCTTCCTCTACCTTTGGTATCAGGAAAAATGTTTCCATCAGCATACTGTCCCCTCTGTTCGGTATGCTTCCCTCTCTGTGAGCTTCCACCTCTCTTAGTTTTAGTCTAAGGTTTATTCCACTCTTCCTTTGGTTTCTGATTTCTATCCTGGGCAACTGATTTGCCTCTGGGATGACTTCTGCCTCGACCTCTTTGACTTTTCTTTCAGCTCAACTTCTCTTTAGCCTTTAGAACCATCTAATAAGCATCTTCCACCGTTCGGATGGTCATCATGCTCATCTCATCCTAAATTTCGTATCGTAGACCATTCATATATCTAGAAACTTTTTCATCATCACTTTCGCGATGACCTGCCCTGATGTTCGACCTATAGAATTCTTCAGTGTACTCCTTTACGGACATCAACTTCTGTCTCAAATTCTCCATTCTCTGAAACAGAGTAATTTGGTAATCCCTTGGAATGAATTTAGCCTTCATTTTTGCAATCATCCTATCCCAACTCTTGATTTTTTGCTTTCCTTTGCAACGTCTGTCATCTTGTAGCTCATCCCACCACAATGTTGCATGTCCTTTCAATCTTGTGACAACATGTTTGAACTTTTTGCCTTCCTTGACATATTCATAGTCAAAATAAGTGTCCAGAGCTCTAATCTAGTCTAGAAGCTCTTCAACATCCAGGTTTCCTTCATATACTAGAATATCCATTTTTGCGTTAGCACCCATTCTTGCAACAACCCTAATCAAGCGTTCATTTGCTGCATACTCTGCTGTAACTTCTTCTCCTTCATTTCCAGCTTCATTTTCACTTTCAGAATCACTGACATATCCAACACTAGTTGTGCGCCTTGGTGTTGTCTCCATGTCCTCGAGTCTGGAACGTATGTCACGCATGTCTCTTTCCATGGCTGGATTTGGCACCTGCCGACCCCTTCCTCTTGGCATTTCCCTTTCCTCTGGCGGATCAGGTGTTTCCCTGTCTCTTCTTCTTGGCGACATGGTTGATATTTCTTTCTCGCTTTCCCTGTCTGAAGTATAGAAACAAAGTCAAGCTATGATACCAAACTGACGTAGACCTATCGGCCCTTGGGCTGAGATACTCTCATAGGATCATTCTTTAACTCCTTCGAGCCAGATCAACTCTTTTGGATTCCCTGCTAGAATCTCCTTTCAAATCGATCCACGGGTCCTTCGAGAACCTCCCCTGTGTGAACAGCACTATGCACAAGCTACTTTCTCCCCCAGTGACCACAACACTATGACCAAGGGCCTAACCCAAGGTCCTTTTTCACAACTTGCAATCTCGCATGTTCGTGAGTCAAGGATCCTAACTCTTCCCTTTAAATCTCACGATACTGCAAATGCCGATACGGATATGGCTCTTCCTCTTTCAGTGCCTTCCTTGTGTGACCACCGACTAGGATAAGCACTAGCACCCTTCGCTATTCACTGCTTCATGAGTTCAAATATCCAACCTTAGCACCTTTCTTTCACGAACGCCCAAGAGGCAACGTTGACTTTGCTCCTCTCGTTCTCGCTACTCACGAATTTGCGAGTCAAAGGGTCAAGCTCACGTACTCTTATCTCGTGAATCCCCGAGACACAAGAAGTCAATGGAGTGTTGACTCCTTCCACTAAGTGACGTGTGTCTGCCTATATACTTCTCGGGTCCACCTTGTGGTTCTGCCACGTGTTTCCTTCGTGCCTCGACTCTCGACACTTCATGACTCGTGAATTCAGAAACAACTCCTTTCAACCTCTGAACCCTCGAACGTGTGATAGGCGATGGGGTTCCTGATCCAAAAGTCCTCCCATGACCTAGATCCAATGACTATCCACACTCCTCATGATTTCGTGACTTTTCCACTCGCGACTTGGAGCACCCAATTCCTGGGCTTTCACCTTGCGAACCTCCAAGTTCATGAGATCCCTATATCTCTGCCACTTGTCCTCTTTGAATGGATGGTCCCGATCTTCTCGCGACTTCGCCACTCGCGATGTTGAAGGACTTTTCTTTCTTACCTTTGATGTTCGAATCCTCGATGTGGGTGATCTTGCGAAACGTGTCCTCCTTCCAATGAACGGATCAGATTCTCTTCACTCTCTCGGGACTTTTCCTTTTGCGACCTCACAAATCTTGATACAAAGGTTTTAAACCTTCAACTCATGAATCCATGAAATGAGATTACGCAAGTGATCCAATGGTCCGATTTCTCCCGAGCTTTACACTTGAAGAATGCTTGTCGTAACTTCCCTTCTCCTCTAGAATATCTGATGGCTTCCAAGGCTTCGTGAATCCTCCACAGAGGATTCTGACCGTCCAATGCATCCTTAACAACTCCTATGAAATGAACAAGTATGCCTTCATGAAAATTATCCACCACCAAACAACATCGTTGTGCCTCCTTCCGACACTTCAAGGCACTAACTCTTCTGATATTTTACCACAACTTCTAGTCTTCAAAAATACTCCTTCACGCACTCCTTGAGACAATTCTTCAAATACTTCCAAGTATTTGAACCTCTTCAACTCTGGGCACTCCCTGTGACAATAGTCTTTCAACAATTTCGCACAGGTTATAACTCTGAGACTTCACTCGACCTGCGCACTCCTTGCACGGCTCCTATGCTTAACTTTCACTTTTGCTAGAATGAGAACAATGTTATCCCTCCTGAGCTTGTAGAGACAAACTCTGACTTCTGTCAATGCACACCTTGCGAGCAATTTCACTGCACTCCTTGTAGGAAAACTCTTTCTCATACAGAGAAACGATTGAAACTCATTCTTTACTCTCCCTCTCTTCATATTTCAGACATTAAATATGAAATCATACATTCACACATCAAACAAAATTCATAATAGAGAGTAAACAATAATATATCAATCAACATGTACAACATAGAAAGTAATTGGACACCATGAGTCTGAACTAAAGATCTTTGTATTAATCCAAAACTTTTGTACATGGGTTTTTTACTCTACACAACTCTCTGCTTATTCTTCTCTATGCTCTCTTGATCATGCAACTAATGTTACAATGATACAAGTGAGGGTGTCTATATCCATTTTCCCTCTGGCTCCTAAAACTGTCTAATCTAAGAATTCAAGTCTACCTACTTACATTTAATAGCATAAATGCCTCTTAGTCCTTCAAACGAGAGAGGGATACTCAAGGTATGATTACAATCTACCAGTACGCCCTTTCTTAATTGTTTCATTTATGTTTGGAGTATCCACTTCAAAACATTTCAAACAATTCATCATGTGCCAAAATCCACCGGCGTTTTTCCCCCACTCACTTGTTGTTGGCGATGCTCCTGCATCAGTTTAGGAGAATGAAAATATCCATCAATTTCATCATCAAATTGATCTTGTTATGGTGGAGAGAAAGGTCCAGAAGGAGGTAAGCCTTCTAATTCATGATCATCAACTTGCACCTCTTGTTTCTCTGGAAAAAGGACTTTGGAGACTATAGGTCCTCTCATTTGTCATCAAATTTTCCTTCCCACTACTATGGAGATGAGGACCTTGGAAATTATAACTGTACTAGGTCATCATTGGATTGTTCTTCTGGTTTTTCTGGAGAGAACAAGATTTGAGACTATAAATCCTCTAATCTATCAAACTAAAACGAGGATATGGAGATTGGAGATGGACCAATGACAAGGTCTATAGTAGGGTCCACTTGTAATTCTACAACCTTCTTTTCCTATGACATTTGAATTTTAGGTGCATTGGAGGCCCTCATATCATAGTTATGATGTGATTCCATAGCAGCATATGTATCAGGGGTTGAGGTGGAATATGCAGGGGTTTGTTTTCCATCGTGCCTGGGCCGATTGGTAGGAAATATAACCATCACCATGGGGTTTCTCCCTAGTCCTTATAACCATCACCATGGGGTTTCTCCCTAGTTTTTCTGTAGCTAGTTATTATTATAAACAAAATTGTGTTTTATTAATTGAATCAAAACAAAAATAGATGCAATTTGAGCAAACAAATATTGTATTCTAATTCAAAATAAAAACAAAATCATCTTAAAATTACTTTTAAAATACCATACCTCGGATTCAGGGATTCATTTTAATCAAGATATTTTTGAATTCACAATGGCAGTGTCCGCCTCCACGTTTTTAAAGACAACAAAGCCTGTGGTCTTCTGTCTCTTATCATTATCTTGAGCTACATTTTGCAATCTGTTGTTTTCCTTAGTTAGCACATTCACTCGGTCCTCCAAGGACTTGATCCAATATTGGAGCAAAGGGACGTCTATGTAATATTGGTCGAGCCACGACTGACATTCGTTGCACTGTGGCCGAACATGCTGTGTATTCACAGGTGAGGAACTTCTTAATTGACCTGTAGGTTCTCTGTCAAGTTTGATCCCAGGGAAGTCGAGGTTGTTTCTAAGACACGGTGGGAGGTTCATCACAAAGTCATAGGGCTGAACTGAGCAAATTCCATGTGAGTATGGATACTCCTCGGTTAGAAACTGTTCGATTTCAGAATCGGAATATTCACTTAAAAGAATTGGCTTTTGGTCTATGTTTTCTTTAGGCTTATTATGAGCACACCATGAAACCCAACACACAGTATTTTTACCCTTTTAATTGACATCACTGTTACCTTTACACTTTTTCTTTGCAGACTTTTTAACAGGCTTACCACCATCTTTTGGATATGAATCAGGCAGGATGTCGGGTTGGGTACTATTCGGGTAGGTCGAGGGTTCAACAGAGGGAAAGAGCGAAGAAGGGGGAATGAAAGACCTAACAAGGGTTTTTGTAACAAAGGATTTGTCAACTTGTCCTATTTCAGGACTAGAAAAACCATTCCTTAATAGGAAAGCGTCCCAATAATTGTCATTTAACTTCAACTGATGAACCATAATAATTTTAATTAAACAGTGGTGGAATAGGCTGGAGTCGAATTTCTCCCTTTTGAAATGCTTAGCCATTTTGTATAAACTCCGAAGGAGAAAATATGGCATGTTTAAGGGAAAATCGATAAAACTCATGAGCAACTGCAAGTGGTATAAGAAAAGCAAACCGTATCTACCCTCACAAGTAACGAACTGCTTGACAATAAATAACAAATCGTGCCATCTAGGTTTTAGAGCTGTAACGGGCATACCTTTATCGCAACTATTAATCTTCCTTGAGGTAAACAATAGTGACCAGGGGACTTCGTCAACCTTTGAGTTTTTAAACCATTTTTGTCCCATGGCTGGAAAACCAATGGCTGAGCTAATGAAATCTTCATTTAACTCAAGTTGGATGTCTCCAATTTTGGCTCTGCAACCATTGAACATTAGTGCAAATTGTTGAGCAAATGCTAGGTTAAAACCCTCAAAATTATCAACAAAGACCCTCCAACCATTCCTCTCTAAGTCTTCTCGGGCATTATCAAACAACAACAAAGTCCGGACACCGTTGGGTTCAATTCTGAATACAGGAGCCAGGGCTAATAGCCCAAAATCAATAGGGTATTCAGTGATAGGGTTTGATAGGATAGAAACAGAACCATTGTCCCGAAGCTTCCCCAACACAATGCAAAGGCAGCTGGAAATGCAAGGGCAGAGCGTTAATGTTATTCGTGCGAGGATAGTGGAGTAGATCGAGGTCATGCACGAACATCATTTTGGGTTGTACCTGGAATGACTCCTTGGTGTAATGGTAGATTCAAATCATAATAGTGCATATCCAAAAGAAATTCGATCAACATGTCAAATGAACCATTGCATACCCATGATTTGACCCAAAAATCAATATGTCGAATAAACCATTGCATCAAAGATTTTGTAAATCACAACCATATTAACAATAGTCAAATGCATAAATGTTTGGTGTTTCGATACATATGTAACCAGTGGTGTGTTTGAGGTCAAGGAGTTATAACCATGTAAAAAAATAGGTTCATGATAAACCAAATGATCAATAATCCTTTGATGTAATCAACATGAATTCCACTGTGGGTTTTCACGCTTCCAGTCGTGAAAATGAAAACGAAAAGAAGGTATGCGAAAAGCGAAGGATAATGGTGTCGTTTAAAAAGTTGCGATGAGTAACGAGGGTTTAAAAACCTTGTGTAGGTAGCTTGTAAAAACAAATATAGAGATTAATATGGCTGCCAACAATGGCGACACACTGGTAGAAGCAGTTATCTCTGCCAAACGAACAAGTTCAGATTAGGATAATGAGAAAAATTCCAACTCAAAAACAACCAGAAAACTGTTTGAACATCATTATCGATCATAAAAATTTCCAGTTTCAGATTGCTTGTTGTTTTAAAAGATGAAAATTGATGACAATCTTAACAAAAGCGAGCCACGACATTAAGGTTAGGATCTCCAATATTGTTGACAGAGCCACTGCTACCAACAGGCATCCATAGCCTCGATAGGGAGGCCATTTAACCCACTCCAATATTTATATCCTGCCAAGAAGTTCCAGATCAGAACAAAGGACATTTAAGGTCAAAAGATTCCATATCTGAGAATTTTCATATACCTGACATTGCTTCGCTGCCAGCGAGCCTGTTCAGTACCCCGACGAAGTTATCTTTGCATCATGCATGCATTTACCTGCTTCCAGCAGACCTGTTCAGTATCCCGACAATTTTACAAGAACTTCCCACAACTCTTTAATGATTTATTTAGTTTTAAAGATATTTAATCAAGCGGGGTGACGTTGAAAATCATGATATTTTGGACATATTTTAACAAATTACAGACCTTGAGAGAAATTTTTAACTGTCCTTCATCAAGATATAGAGATGGTTTATTGATAAACTGACCTTCGAAGGCAGGGAGACATCTCTGAGTTGTTCTCTTAAGAAACAGGGACAGCGTAAGAAGAAATGGATGATCATGAAAAGCTTCAATTACAGATTGAAATCAAGAAACTCCTTTCAAACAACAATATTTCTTTAACATGGCTGTGAACTTCAGAAAAATATCATAATTGATGTTTAAACAACCTTCAGTGGTTATTTCAGAGGAAAAAAATAAAATTTGTTCTCTTTGTCCGAACAGTTCACGATGCAGGTATATGTATTTCAAAAATAAAAACTGGTAAGTATAAGGAAAAATCAAAACCAAAACAACAAAGAAAAATGGAAGGAAAACAAAGGAAAAATATTTTCATAGGGTTGTCATCAAGTGAAATACCTTTTTAGAGCTTGGCCATTCACCGAATAGGTGTCTAGTTGTCCCTCTAGATTATGTAATGGGAAAGAGCTGGGACCCAATTTCTCAGCAATAAAAAATGGTCCTAGCCATAAGTTCTGAAACTTTGTATGTTGTCCCTTTACCTCATGTGGTTTGTCCCATTTTATGATAAGGTTACCTACTTAAAAGTTTCAAGTTGATGCTGATCCAATTTCCATTTCACTTGAGCCCTCACTTCCTCTAATTTTAACAATGCATTAATTCGATTCTCCAAAGGGGGACAATCCTCTTCTTGTATTCTCTGTGATAGCTGCAGTGAGGGAAGAAGAATATGAGGTGGAAAAATTCCCTCTCTGCCGTAAAAGAGAAAAAAGGGAGAGTTACCCAAAATGGTTTTTGGAGTCACTCTATCAGCCCAGATTGTGTTTGATAGTGCATTATGCCAATTTTTATGGTTTTCAGATACCGTTCTCTTGATGATTTTAATCAGATTTTTATTAGTTGATTATGCCAATCCGTTACCTTGAGGGTAATAACTGGTAGAATATTTTAATTTAATTCCTTTTTCTAGAGTGAAATCACTCATCTCAAGAGACAAAAAATAGGAAGCGTTATCGAATACTAGACAGTCAGGGATACCAAAACGAGTAATAATATTTGAATTCAAAAAGTCAATTTCCTTACCAGTATTTACAACTTTTAATGGGGGAGCTTCAGACCACCTAGTGAAGTAATCCATCGCTGTTATGATAAAATTGTGTTGCTGTGAGGATGGTGGATTGATCGGTCCTATAATATCAAGACCCCACTGCTAAAAAGGGGAGTCTACTAAAACAAGCTGCAGAGGGAAGGCTGGTTTTTGTATCCGTCCAGAGGCTTTTTGGAAAATAACACACTTGCGACACAAAGCATGAGAATATTTAAAAAGTGTAGGCCAGTAATAACCTTCTCTCAATACTTTATGTGTCGTGGTATCTCCACCAAAATTCCAAACAACTTCTCCTGCGTGCAATTCTAGTAAGACCTTTTCTGCTTCATCTTTCTCAAGACAACGCGTTAGTACTCCATCAAAATTTTGACAAAACAGAATACCATTAATCAACTAGAAGGAAGAAGATTTCAATCTTATTTCTCTTCTTTTAGTGGGATCCAGGTGACGAGGGGATGACCCATGTTCAAGGCAAAATTTTATATCATAATACGAGGGACTAACAGGGTTTTGTGCACAACAGATTAAATTTTGGTAGTGTTGTCCTAGGTTTGACATATCATTTTCCTCTTGTTGTCCTTCTGCTGAGTCAGCGACTAACTTGCATAGCCCTTGACCTCCCACTATTTGTTCTGGGGTGATTTCTATGTCATACTCTTGTAAGGAAGTGACCCAGTTCGCCCTCTTTTCACCTAGTTCTTTCTGTACTAATAGATTTCTGACGGTCGGGTAAGGGACGATAATTTTCATCCTAGATTTCAAGAGATAAGATCAGAAGTTCTTTACTGCTTTAAAAACAACATAGGCTTGCTGATCTACTGCTGGGTAATTAAGTTATGTGCATTTGAAGGATGAGCTCATAAAGGCAATTGGGACTTCATTGTTTTCAGCGTTCTTTTGAGTTAGTACAACAACGTAGGAGCAGTCAGAAGCAAATGTGTAGAGAGTGAATTCTTGTGAAAAGTCGGGGCTTATCAGAGAAGGAGTGTCTATTATGGCCTTTTTTATTGAATTAAAATCTTGGTTTTGTAAGGGTCCCCAATGATATTGTACGTCCTTTTTTATTAAGTTTTGTAAAGGTCCCACCATTTCTGAAAAACTGGGGACGAATCTCCTAACAAAGTTTATCTGGCCTAAGAAAGACTGCGTAGACTTTTTCGATGAGGGAGGGGGCAGTTTCGAGATGACTTGAGTCCTTTCAGGGTCGATAATCATCCCTTCGCTTGATACAATAAATCCCGAGAGCTTACCTTGTTCTCTTGCGAAGATAGATTTTTTAGGATTCAAGGAAATGTCGTACTTACGACATCACTGTAGAACAAATCTTAAATGAGCTAGATGATGAGCTTTGTTTTTCGAGAATACAGTAACATCATCCAGGTAAACTACGACAGATTGATTGATTAAACCTCAGAAAGCGATATCCATCGCTCTCTGGAAAGTGGCACCAACATTAATGAGTCCAAAGGGCATTTTCCTATAAGCGTAGGTGTCCCATGGAGTGCGGAAGTTAGTTTTAAGTTGGTCTGGAGGGGAGATTAGGACTTGGTTATACCCTGAAAAAACATCCAATAAGGATAATCTTTTAGAACTAGATACATTGTGAAGGATCTGTTCCATGGGTGGGACAGGGTAATTGTCTTTATGAGACGCTCGATTAAGATTTCAGAAATTGACGCATAGTTGGATTTCACCACTATTCTTTTGAACAGGGACAATATTAGAGACCCATTGTGTGTGCCTAACTGGGAAGATTATCTTAGCATTTCTGAGTTTATTTAATTCCTTTTTGATAGTCGGTTCAAGTTTTGGGTGCATTTTCCTTAACTTTTGTTGAAAAGGTAAGGTTTGGGGTTTCATAGGAATAACATGTTGTATGATGTTAGGATCAAAGGTTTTTAGGTCGTTGTACATCCAAGCAAAAACATCTTTGAATTCCTTGAACAATTTAATAAACGCCGCTTTCTCTTGTTCAGAACACCCCACCCCTAAATTAATGCACTGTGGATTGTCTTTAGTTCCCAAGTTTACTTTTTCATACATTAAAGAGGAACTATTTGTTTTACAGTTCACTGATCTTTTGAATTTGTCTTGAAGATCATAAAAATTTTCTAATCTAACTACAGATCTAGGGATAGAATTTACCATGTCTGATGAAGATTCAGGAGATCTTGGATCTAGTATTACCGTGAAGTCACGAAGATTCTCGTCATGAGGACATTCGTCGATCACTGTGCCTTGGAAAGTTTCTTCCATATGTAGGAAACTAATAATTTGTTGATCTTCATCGAAGACTCTCCAATTCGTAATGTTGTTGGGAATGGATGGCCTGAACAACAGTTCAACGGAGAATGCATTCGGGGACAAGCCTTCTGCAGGAAAGAGTTTCAAAGCTACATTAGATAACAAATCGGCTTCTGAATTATTCAATCTAGGAATAGAATTTATGTTAAAAGAAGAAAACTTATTCATCAAATTCCATACCTCAGATTGGTAGCTTTTAAGATGCGGAGATAAACAGTGGATATAATTTTTTACTTGTCTAACCACAATATCTGAATCGCCAAAGACAGTCAAATTTTGAACGTTCATATCTAAGGCTTTCCTAAGGCCTTGCAATAAAGCCTCATATTTTTCTATGTTGTTTGTACATTCAAACTCTAACCTGCATGGAATCAGGGTTTTGTTACCTTCTGGATCCATAATCATGTAGCTTGCACCAGCTCCTTCCTTGGACTTTGACCCGTCAAAGTAAAGAGACCATATTTGATTTTTGTCGGGTGCATGTGACCATTGGGTGGAAGCTGCTAGCTGCATATATGTCACAATTTCAGACTGTTGCTCCGGGTTAGTGATAGTGGAAGTTTTGGACATAAAATTGCCGAAAAAGGTATCCATCCCTTGTATTTCGGGTGAATCGGCAGAAGGTGTAAATGGTTCATTGAGATCATTTAAATATGTGACTGTGAACTTTAGGTAATGTTCATGATTTACCTTGATTATGTTGGGATTTCCATTCTTGGGCAACCACAAGTGAGACCAATCTATCGCGAAATAGCCGTGTAGCTGTTCTGACCAGTCTCTTCTTAAAAACAAACCATAAATTTCTGGAATATCTACAACAATAATATGAATCACTTGATGAACTTTGGGGTTAGATGATAATCTTATAAGCACATTCCTTAATTCGCCTATAACTTTAACACTAGTTCGATCAAGTTGGATGATCTTTAAGGTGTATGGTTGAACTTCAGCATTAATATTCTGACACATAGACCATGGCATTACGTTGGATGATGCTCATGAATCTACCATACAATTGTGTATGTTCTTATTGAATATTTCAAAAGTTAACAAAAATGGAGGGATGTTTCTGCGAGTACTAACGGTGGAAGCTTGTTGCTTTTTACCCGTAGCCTCTAAAACCAATTTATCTACATTTGTTACATTATTTACAGGAAGGTTTCTCTTCTCATGAGGATCAACAGTATTATTAGCTGAGGCCTTCTGAGGAACTTTTGGGTTGTTTTGAAAACCTTTGTTATTGCTTGGATTGTCGTTTTTGTTGTTCTCTGCGATATTTTGTAACATTTTTTGTAGCAGAAACGAGAATTTTAATAATTCATAAACATAAATGTTAGCCCTTAAATTTTTTAGATCTTCAACTAAATCATAATATAATATTGGTTTGGCATAATTTTGTTTAGTCTTAGTTGTTTTAGATTGTTTTGGGGGCAAAGTCATAGTGTTTTCAGAAGAAGGCTTGTTTGTTTTCTTACTCCTAGTATTGTAGGGATGTACTGTCTCGAAATTATCTTGAAAAATGTTATCCGAGAAGTGTCCAAAAACATTCAGAGAGGATTCATCTTCTTCTACTGTCTCTTGTTCAGCTACCTCCTCAGGGATCTCAGGAGGCATCAAGTTATTCTATGCTTCTAGAATCGTTTGAATAGCGAATTGCAGGCTTTCTGGATATAGGACTTCAGTATTTGAATTAGGTCGGTTGGTGGGAAAAGGATTCCTAAATGGGGGTTTGTAAGGCCCTTTGATTGAATAAGCTTCTTCAATCGTCCTTTTCAAATCTATAACTTGATTTGATAGTTTTTGAACGACTTTTTATAATTTTTCTAGATCATAGCTTTCCAATTGTGTTTTGTTTTGGACATGTCTAGGGAGAATTTTGATTTTCTTTTTGGAATATGAACTAGTCTCTATTTCGTTGTTAGTAGTGTCTTTTAAGCTGAGTATGTCTTTCTTGATCTGAATGGCCTCATTGAAGGTCTATAACAACGTGGCTTTCTTATATCTCTCTACCCAAATGGATATACTTTGATGTAAGTCTTTCATATAGTAGGCTATAATAAGATTCTCAGCAGGCATCGAATCCGTAGGGATTCCGTTCTTTAGTGTCAAGAATCTTTGGTTAGAGTCTTTGATTTTCTCTTTGGGGTTCATTCTTAAACTAGAAAGCTCCATGACTAGAACTTCTATGGACTTGTCGTCTCCAAACTTCTCAAGAAAACAAGATTCAAACTTCTCCCATGACACGATGGTATGGGGTTGTTGGGCAAAGTACCAAGTAGAGGCATTGCCCTCGAAGGTGTAGGGAAACAATCTACAGACCACGTCTTCATGTTCGACAATACAGAGTCTAATGGATAACATAAAATTTTTGATGTGATCTTGATCCAGGTGGATATTGGTGGCCACCCACCTTTTCCAAATGGCTCAAAATGGCTTTCTGGCAATTCTGGCAATTTACTATTTTTAGCAGGTTTTAACTTCCGGGGCCATTTTGAGGGCCCAAATGAAGGTTTTTCAAGATATAGGTTCTCAATGATAGCCAAATTCATTATTGAGACCCCAAAATGAATCTCCTCTATGATACCTTTCCAATGAGCTATCAAATGCCTAAAACAGAGATCGTATGCAAAAGTTACGACCCCGGGAAGTTGATGTACTCACTTACCCAAACGGGGCCCACATGACTTTTGGCGCTTCATCTCCCAGGGTTAGGTTTTTGGATGTCTAGGGTTTTTGGCATTCCTACTTATTATAAAAAGGCCTTCAGAGCCTCATTGTAATCATCTTCTTGTCAATGCGAGTAGCCATCACATCTCTTCTCAGAGATAAGCTGCCACCATTCTAGTGAGTTTTCCACTTTGTATTTTTTATAGTCTTTGTACATTTTTTTCATTAATAGAAATCTTGTATTACTGTATATATTTGTTTATGGTTGCATATCCAATACATTTTTATTATATTATTGAATATCTGCGATATCTCTGTTCATTTCTTTATTATATCTCCGATCTCATTTCGTGCCGAAAATAATATGGATCAGTGGTATCAGAATAGGTTGCTCTTAATCGTTTTTTTTCAGTGCATGTCCCCGACGAGGTCCGAGTATATCAAGTTGGGTCTTGAGCTTGTCTCTCTTGAAGACAATCGCTCTCGCACACCCAAGAAATCCTTAATGGCGGAAGAAAATAAAAACGACTGAGCAGACGATCCTATCAATATGTTGATTGAGCAAGCTCTCACGCGTCAGAGGGACGAAATGATGGAGAATTTTTCCCACATCCTTCAACGCTTGCTGATAAAATCAGGCGCATATTCATCAAGCGGCCACTTTGGAGGCACCTCTCCTTTCAAGGTACAATTTAATTTTGATATTCCTATATTTGAAGGACAGATAGATGCAAAAGCCCTAGAAAAATGGTTAACTCTGCTAGAAGGTTATTTCTCTGTTCACAATTTTTTCGACAAAGAAAAGATGACCTTTGCACTCCATAAAGCTCTCCCTCATGTCAAAAATTGGTGGGAAACTTACTGGGATCACTTGTTGGTAGCTATCCTCTCAAGACTGTCATGTGTACAAAACAAGCAACAAACTCTACATGCATTTGTTCTACAGATTAATGTGTTAGAGATTCAAACATATATTTGTTAAACTATGAAGAACTCATATAGTGGGATGGGAAAATAATTTCTTTATTATTAACTTTACTGAATCAACTTACAATGTCGAGACATGCCACTGCTCTGGAAACCTGATCCTAGGCTCCTCATCAAATGTCCTCCAACTTCTTTTCTTTGTATCTCTCTTTGAACAAGGATGACTAAAGGGTTGGGACAATGGGAATGTGCAATTCGGTAGAGTTTCTTTACTCTTATTCTCCTCTTCCAAATAGAACCCCTAACCCTTATTTTATAGTCTAGAAGAAGCTACATATTTTAACGAACCCTCATCCATGCATGGCCAGAAGATTCAGTTAACTCATCCAAAGCTGTGTGTTACGTTGGCAACTTTCCTTTTTTTGTGCTTTTGTAGGTACACGTGGGCTGTTTTAGGTCATCTAGCGTGTACACGCGTGCAATAATGGAGTAGGGTGCATGGGCCCTTATAAAAGAGGTTTTTTAAAGAGTTTTTCAGCTGTGTTTTTGCAAACAAGGGATCTAGGATGGCCTGATGCAAGGTAAGAATGTATGGTGCAAAGTAGGGTTATAATAGTGAGGGCTTTCACCATAAGGGGACAACTTTGGAGTTCATCCATTTGTACTTATTATCAACCATGACAAGATAATACTGAGTCATATTTAAATCAAAAAAACTTGGGTCCATTACCCAAACCTTTGTTCTACCGAGATTTCTTCAAGGGTTGACATCAATGAAAACCAACCTTAATCAACAATCTCCCCCTTTGGCATTGATGGAAACAATCTGATGCAAAATTGAAATTATGTCATGCAATATTGAAGTCATATCACTCATGCTCCCCCTAGAAACATGCCTCTTTCCTCTGCATCTCTGTGACCATTTCCCCCCATGGAACCATGCCTCTTTCCTCTGCATTTGATGAATCTCTCCCCCTTTGTCATCAATGACAATGATATCTTTCCATGCGGGGATGATCCCCTTGACTGAACTATCCTCTTTATGGTGCTTCCTCATTTACTTCTAAGAAATATAAGATAAGAATTCAAAAGCATTAATTTTGGAGTAGAAATAACTCTGAGTCTCTGGAAAAGATACTCAAAGGCTTCCTATGGAAGTGGTTTTGTAAAGATGTCTGCCACTTGCTCTTCTGTTCCAACATACTCAACTCTGATGTTATTTTCTGCAACCTGCTCCCATAGAAAGTGATACTTTATTGGAATGTGCTTCATCTTGGAGTGCATCATCGGGTTATTTGAGATGTTGATGGTGCTTGTATTATCACAATAGATTGGAATGGGCTCATCATACTCAACCTATATATCTGTCTGAGTTTGTTTCATCCAAAGAACTTGTGTACAACAAGATGTTGTTTTAATATACTCTGCCTCAGTTGTAGATAAATATACTGATTGTTTCTTTCTTAGCCATGATACTAAACACTCACCCAAGTAGAACGTTGCTCCATTGGTGGTTCGTCGGTCATCAATACAACCTACCCAATCTGCATCTATGTAGGAAATAAGTGATATATCTTTTCCTTTTGGATACCATAATCCAAACTCTTTTGTTCCTTTGAGATATTTGAAAATCCTCTTCACTGCTAATACATGTGATTCCTTTGGTGCTTCTTGAAATCGTGGCACCTGTCCAACTGCCTGCATTACATATCATCTGGATGTTTTCACATATACTAGGATGTCAATCATTGACCTGTATTGCCTCTTATGTGTAGAATTTGAATCATCATCTTTTCTCAACTTGCAACTCGTTTGCATGGAAGTGATAACTAATTTGAAGTATTCCATTCCTAACCTCTTTAGCATTTCTCTGATACACTTGGTTTGAGAAATAAAAATTCCTTGGTTTCTTTGATGTATCTGAAGCCCCATAAAGAAGGATATCTTTCCAAGTAACGACATTTCAAATTCATTTTGCATATCCTTTGCAAATTTATGGCTTAACATGTCATCATCACTATTGAAAATAATATCATCAACATAAAATTCAATTAATAAAATATTACCTTGACTTACCTTGATGTAGAGGTTGTTGTCTACACTTCTTTTTCTGAACCCTGCTTGTTGTAGATACTTATCCATTCTAGAGTACCATGCTCTAGGAGCCTATTTTAGACCATACAAGGCCTTCTTTAATTTACACACATAATCTGCGTTCTCTGAAAACTAAAATCCTTCTGGTTGTCCAATGTAGACTTCTTCTCCAAGTTCTCCATTCATAAAGATGATTTTACGTCCATCTAATATACTTTAATATTTTTGGATGCATAAGCTAAAAGAAAACAGATTGCTTCCATTCTGGCAACTGGGGTAAATGTATCTTCAAAGTCAATTCCTTCAATTTGTGCATATCCTTTACATACCAGTCTAGCTTTGTTCCTTGTAACATGTCCATATCCATTCAATTTATTCCTGAAAACCCATTTTGTGTTGATCACATTCTTATTCTTTGGTCTTGGAACCAATTCCCAAGTGTCATTTTTCTCTATTTTATCCAATTCTTCATCCATGGCCTTATTCCAAAATTCATCCTTGTTGGCTTCTTCAAAACAGTTTGGTTCAATTGTAGATAAGAGTGCTAGGTGTGTTTGTTCTGGTGACCGTATTCTTCTTCTAGTCTCAATTCATGTATCTTTGTTTCTGATAATCTGATTTGAAGGATGATTCTTCTGTACTCGTTTGCTAGGTGTATTTGGAGACACTTGTTGAACTTGCTCTTCTGCTTCTGTCATATTCTCTTCATCTTCCTCTTATACTTATTTTTCATCTTCTGCTTTTTCTTTGAAAGGTTGCTCCATTGATTTATTTTCTTCTTCCTTTGATTCTAGTCTGCTTGTTTCATCAATTGTTACATTGATGCATTCCACAACTTTGTTCAATCTCAGATTGTAACACTTGTATGCTTTCATTGTACTTGAGTAACCAACAAGTCCTCCTTTGCCCACATGAGAGTCAAACTTTCCCACTCTGCCATCTTCTCTTTTGATGTAGCATTTTCTTCCAAAAACTCTAAAGTGCTTCACATTTGTTGGTCTTCCTTTCCATATCTTGTAGGGAGTTTTGTTAGTGTTGTTTCTAAGAATTATTTTGTTTTGAATGTGAACTATTGTATGCACTGCATGTGTCCAAAATATGTCTGTCAATTTGGAATCCATTAGCATTGTTTGAGCCATTTTCTGTACTGTCTTGTTCTTTCTTTCAACAACTCCATTATGTTGAGGTGTACTAGCAATGGAGAATTGCCTTTTTATTCCATGACTGCTACAGTAGTCCATAAATTCGTTTGAAGTGAAATCTCCTCCATTATCATATCTCAAGCACTTATTTTTGGATCCATTTCAGTTTCAACAATTTCCTTGTAGATCTTAAAGTTTTCCAAAGATTTTGACTTATTCTTGAGAAAGAAAATTGTAGTCATTCTTGTATAATAATCAAATAATAACATAAAATATTTCTCACCTTTTAAAACCTTTGTTGTAGTTGGTCCAAATAGATCAGTGTGCACAATTTCTAGTGGTCTTGTCATTGAATATTCCTTTGATTTGAGCCTAGTCTTTGTTTGCTTTCCTTGTTGACAATGCTTGCATAAAGTGTTGGTTGGTTTCGTGATCTAGGGAATTTCTCTGAATGATTATCTTTTTCTAACTTTGACAACATTATCAAAATGTATGTGACCCATTCTTCTGTTCCATAGAAAACTTTCATATTCCTTTCCTAGATAGCACTTTTCATTTCCAATTTCAATTAACACATATATGTTGTTTGAAGTTCTTACAGTTGTAGCAATCAATTTTCCTGAACCTTCTTTTCTTATATCACACTTTTGTGAATCGAAAGTAACTTTATGAACTTGGTCACACATTTGAATCACACTTAGAAGATTATGTTTCATATCCTCTACTAGTAGAACATTTTTTGCCTTTGTATTCTTCTTCCCAATTCTGATTGTGCCTTTTCCAATTATTTTAGCTGAATCATCATTTCCGAAGGAGATTGATCCATATATTTCCTTTCTTAATGTAAGAAGCCTGTCTCTATCACCTGTCATGTGTTTTGAATAGAAATTGTCAACATACCAACCACATTTCTTCTTCTTAGCTTGTAGAGCGAGTGTGCATTCTTCATTGCTATATTGCTATTGCTTTCTTATCCATGTCCTTTTTTGAGATTCCTAACTGTGAATGTTGTTATTTTGTTGCGGTTCTCTAGGAGGGACTGTCATTATTCAATCTTTGGACATGTGTCCAAAGTTATTACATTTGTAACATTCTACTTCAGTGCTCAAAGATTCAAACATGTTGTGACTTCTTCTCTGTGTTTCACTAGGCCTTCTTGGATAACCCTTTTTGTTTATGAATATCAAAGTTGTTTATGTTCCTATTGTTAGCTTTGCAATTTACAACTTTATGTCCAAAATTATTACATGCATAACATAAACAAAAAAATATAGTTTGATACCTGGGAGTTGAAGATCTTCTGGAAGTAGGTGCTCTTATGAATCCTTCTTCTTATTGAGGCCTATCTGTCTATTGTTGATTATGAAATTTGAATCTTCTCAGTGGAGGAGTGTCCCTGTAATCTTCCTTGTATATCTTCCTATCCCCTTTGATTGTTTTTGTATAGCCTTTTGGATATGTTTATTTCTTTGTTGTTTTGGAGCTTGATCCCTCTTCTCTCTGATTGTATCCAAGTCCATACTTGTTAAGATAATATTTTTGAGTGCTTATAATGACATCCAAAACTTTTGAGTTATTCTGCATATTTTTCTTTTGAATTTCCTTTCTTAATGTGACAATATTTGCTTCCAAATTTCCAATGATCCTGTCCTTTTCTTCTAGATGTTCTTTGAGTGCTTCTTCAATTCTTTTATCTTCTTCTATTTGAACCTTCAATTTTTTTATCATTTGTTCTAGTTCTTGAGTGTCTTCTTTCTTGTCTAGTTCCACTTGTAGTTTCTTCTTTTTCTTTTTTTCTCTTCTGATAAGTTATGTGCCACAGATCAATTCTTCTCGGTAGTCAACTTCTTCCTCTTCAATTTCTTCTCTGACTTCTTCATATTATTCTTCAGCTTCTTCATATTCTTCTTCAGAGTCTTCTACTTCCATGAATATAATTCTTCATGTCTCACTGTCACTGACTTCATCTTCATTTGATGATGAGATGTCTTCTTTGGTGCATAAACTTTTCTTGAAAACTTTCTTTGTAGTTATTTTGCCTCTAATTGTTTGTTTTCCTTTTGAGTAACCTTCATCATTTATCTTTTTCTTATGAGGACATTTGTTAGAAAAATTACCAATACCATCACAATTAAAACAAATTAAAGGAATCTTACCTCCATACCTATCATTGGTTCCCTTGTTCAGTCTTTTGTTGAAGTTGGCCACTTCTTCATCATCTTCCAAGACGTCAGTGTTGTTGCTATGTTCTTCTTGATGCTTTTCCTTTTTCTTTGATCTTTTGGATGCTTTGAAGGCTGCTTCTTTTACATCTGGATTTTCTTGTTGAGTTCTCATTTCATATAATGTGAAGATTTCATGCAGTTTGTCCATGCTTATTGAGTTTAGATATGATCTTTCTTCTAGTGCTGATATCTTAGGGTCAAATCTCATAGGAAGAGATCTTAGTACATTTTGAACAAATACATATTCTTTGATTTCTTCTCCCAATCCTATGATTGTATTCACTGTTTCATCGACTCGTAAGAAGTAGGATGCAATATTATCATCTTCCTTCATCTTTAGTTGTTTGAACTGACCTCTGTACGTTTGAATATTTTCTTCTTTGAATTTTGTATATCCTTCATAAATATTTCAAAGATTATCCCAAATCTCTTTAGCAGATTTACAATTTACAAATTTGGTGAATACAGTTTCACTGAGACCATTCAGAAGTGCATTTGTGGCTTTGGAATTATTCTGACTGAGTTTCATTGCTTTGTCATTTGTTGGTGGAACAGTTGGTGATGTGTATCCATCTACAATTGATTGCAAAATTTCATATCCCTCTTCTTGTATATATTTCTTCATCCTTATGCTCCAAAAAAATACTTTTGTCCATCAAACTGTGGTATTCCATTTTCAAAAAAGTTGTTCCTCTCCATGATCTACCTTTCAGTGGTTAAACTAATTTCTAAAGGAACCTTCTCTGATACCAATTGTTGGATTACTGAGAGGGGGGTTGAATAATCAATAGAGAAATTATAATCCTTTTTAAACAAAAAATCCAAGTGTTATATCAATGTATAATTATCATCCAATAATGAGAAATGAACAAATGAACAATCATACACATACATAGTACACCAATGTTTTACGTGAAAACCCAAAGTGGGAGAAAACCACGAAATTATTTTTCTTATATGTCTTGAAGAATTACATTTTTTGGAAGCACCAACTTCCTTTGTTTTCCAGCTGCAACTCGAAGGAGGCTCCAACCCCCTAGTTTCTTAAGATATAACTTGAGGGAAGATCCAACTCTCCAATTCTCTAGCTAAAACTAGAAGGAGGCTACAACCCCCTATGTTCTTCGGCTACAACCGGAAGGTGGCTACAACCACCTGTCCTTTCCCTGTACAATTGCACTGAAGTAGAATTAGAATGATGGAACCACTGTCACACTGTCACTGTGAGATATACAGCTGTAAACATATACCAATAAACCTGAACCATGAATCAACCATGTGTCAACCTGTACCTCAACCTATAATCAATCTATACCATAAAAAAATGCATCCACCATGCAACAACCTATACCAAACAACCTGTAATAAACCTTAGAAAGCATCATCAAAGGAATTTATCCTCCCTTGAATTCTGACCTTCTTTTCTTCACCTTCCCTCTGAAATTCGGCTTAGATATCCTTTGGTTACCTCAGACACCTATATATATTCAATATTTTAAAGTTTGATCTAAAATGAGAGAGCCTTTCCTCTTATTTATACTCTCCAAGTAGCTTCCTTAAAAACATCTTCTAGGTCACTTTGCCCACTTTGCTTATTTTAGGGTTAACCCACTTCTAATTTCTCCATTAACTTTATTATTTAAATAATTTATTTTGTATTCACTTTGAATTATAGTACACTCATCACTTCACTTAATTATTTTCCTTCTAAAATCTCTTAAACCACTTTGACTACTTTGACCTTTTGGGGCTTCTAGATGACATATGAAGGTCCTCCAACTTCGTAAGGCCATAAATCTCAAACCGTGAGGACTTATGTGACGTTCCACATACCACCAGAAATGGAATGACAAGTACTATCAATATAGAATAGTATTACCTATAAATATATCAAAACTCATAGGATTATGCATCAAATAAACTTGGGTCCATTACCTAAACCTAGGTTCTCCATCTTCTCATGGCCATAACTCTCTAACCGTGAGGAGTTATGTGACGTTCCACATACCACTAGAAATGTCATGAAAATACCTATCCATATAGGATATTTTCAATAACAAATTCACTGACATTCATCTTGTTATTCCACAAATAAGCATGGTTTCTCTAACCATACTTCTAGGATAACTCAATCTGCAAATCATCTTCCCATGAGGGATTTCACCATAAGGGGACCAATTTGGAGTTCATCCATTTGTACTTAGTATCAACCATGACAGAAAAATAATGAGTCATCTTTAAATCAAACAAACGTGGGTTCTGTAACACACCCACTATCGTAAATTAAATTTGTTTTTGAATTAATCTCCCACACATGAGAAATCTCCAGAAACTTGCACTTGCAGAATGCCAATCCATGGTTCAATATCCGGATTCGGGGTTTTGGGGGTTGCGGTGTCGAGGGTCCTTGTCCTCTCGAATCCCCGATCACCGATGGAACGAATTTTCGACGCACCCCTTTGGTTGCCTCAACCCCGCTTGGTTAAGCCTCTGGTCCATACGACCTGTTTCTATATGACCATATGACAGCTTCTCGTCGGGGTTTCGGAGTTTGCGGTGCCGAGGTGCATATGTACCTGGAACTCCCGATCCTCCGATCCCCGATGTGCTCCTAGCGTATTGGTTGTCCGGGCTAAGTCCTGGTCAATACGACCACAACGTTCACAAGACCACAGTCTTAATTCTTGTCGGGGTTTGGCGCCTTTCCATGTCATGGTGCACAAGTCCCCTGGGCTCTCGGCACGCCTTTACACTGGCTACCCCCTTGGTCATACCATGGTCCATGTGACCACTTACCATATGACTGTAGCTGTGTAAACTTCCATCGGGGTTTCAGCATTTGCGATGACATAAAACACATATACCCGTGACTCGCGATATCTCGATTCTCGATTCTCTCCGGATGCTCGACACGTGTCCCTTGGATCAACGGCCTATGATGGTGTCGGAAACTCGCATATTGCGGTTTCGTATTGCAAGGGATCATGTCCTTGAAATCCCCGATATGCCGNCTTGGATTTCCCCGATCACTTGTCCACGGGAATGCCGATTTCCCGATGGCAAATATCCCGATCCCCCTCCGGATCTCCTGACACGCGTCATGCATAATGGACGGTCCAGATTCGATCGGGAAATCCCGTATCGTGATTTCATTGTGCAACGGTTCTACACTCCTAAAATCTCCGATGAGTGAAATCTCGATGCCTCCCAGAACGTCGACACGTGTCCTGCCGAGATCAATGGCTAGGATACATTCTCAGGATTTTGAGAACCACAAGGCCCTGATTATCAGACTCAATAAAAACCCGATGACCCTGTTATCCCGATGACTTCTCCGGGATGTTGACACGTTTCCTTCCGAGATCAACGGCTAGGACTCTTCCTCTGCACACTAGAGTTTAGCTCCAGTGCAACTCTTCCCAATCCAATGGTTTACGAGATTTCTACTCCAGATCTAATGGCTCAAATCACTTCCTTGCACGCCTACCCCTGTGCTTAACCCATGCGCAGCTTCTTCGGATCCAACGGCTGATGGGTAATGTGAACCGAGATCTAACGGTCCAGATTCGTTCTTTTGGGTCTTGGGATTTACGATCCCAATTTCTCGTTGCTCACGATGAGAGAGGGCAAGGCATGTAATGCCTGCATTACTTTCATCAATGTAATGGTCGTGAATGACTATGGTTCACTCGACAAGATCTCATCCGTCGACTTATCACTCCTCACAACACTACTATCTTGGAACATTAATAGAATCATTCGTCCTTGTGCAGGATTAATAAGGTCTATGCGTTTGAACCCTTGTTCTGGGTTCTTAGCGAACCTTTCCAAGGAGGAAATCTCTGTGGAGAGATCCCTGCCGGGGCATTCCCAGAAGCGGTAAAGGGAGGCAGCCTTCCGAGAACAGTTGGGCATGATTAGATTCATTTGTCAACGTAAGTCGAGCACGGTTTCCTCGGTGTTAAGCATATATCAACTCATTCATATCAAGCACTACGCGGACATTCTCATGCTGAAAACATTTACAAATTCATGGTTCTATGAGCTAAACTCTACTCCATATTAACAATTATTGTACAGACAATTCCTTCACAGGAAACATTTACAATTCCACAAGTCCATGAACATATGTGACAGCATATAAATTTCAAAATGCAATATGAGTAAAACACTTATCAGAAATACTTCATCAATGGAAGCAACTACTTAGAGGGGTGCTCATTTCCACCCAACCATAGGAATAGTGACTCCTAATGGATTTACCACTAGCCACCCCCGAGTTGAGACCACGATGTCTTGAGACCTACGTCTCTCTGTCTTCCAGTGCCCAGGAGCGAAGGTTGCAATCCCTTACTCTCTGCGATCACTCACTCTGCATAGAACTCCAGAGTTCCCCTCGTGTCTGCCCCCCCTTCCAATCGTTTCAGCCATACGCCTTATCCTCTCCCGAGGTTGCGTGTGGCACGATTACCCTTGCGCTAGTCATTCATGATGGCTCTACGGATAGGCGGTTCACCTCCCCATCCCTCATCAAGCCATCAACCTACCAGCCTGCAAGG
>ML776920.1:3433511-3457787 GCA_009831015.1 Picea engelmannii | reverse complement strand
AAAGGTAGTCCATATTTCATGTAAAAATATGGGGTAAACTAGATATTTTTACCTACAAGTTAGGGCCTCTAATGCTAATTTATAGTCTTGTTGCCTTCGGTTTTGTGCCTGCATCAACTATGCTTTACACTCTTTAAAATTTGTCTTCCACTTCTCCTCCCGAACTAAATAAGTTAAGAATCATTTTTCTGTCAGTTTCTCAATCATTTGCTAATGGCTCTCCTTTATGATTCCAAGATAAAATAGCTCATATTTATCTCTTTATCCAGGTAGGTCGGTTTTTATTTGGATACATGCATATGTATTCACCATGATGTCATCCAATACAATATTGATTATTTGATGAACTAGCTTCATACATGATTTTGAATAAGCATTTTCCTTGTCCATTTATGACTCTTTTGAGTCAATGGATTCTAATAATGAATTTAGAGGGTTATTGCTTGGAACCCTAGACCCATTTCTTTCCAATTTTATCTTTGGCTTCTGATTTTACATTCTAAATTTTATGTTATCCTTTAATAAATCTTGGTAAATAGGGCTATAGAAATGAAGTTATTTAGAGGCCATTCAAGACTTGGAATTTCCTATGCTACCTTTGATTCCTTATTTTTCTCGATCCAACATGCTTTGGGTGTGGATTAGGTTTATGACGTAGACCTATCGGCCCTCAGGTCAAGATCCGCTCATAGGATCGTTCTTTAACCCCTTCGAGTCGGATCGGCTCTTTCAGATTCCCTGCTAGAATCTCCTTTCAAATCGATCCACAGATCCTTCGAAAATATCCCCTGTGTGAACAAAACTAGGCACGAGATCCTTTCTCCCCCAGCGACCATAGCACTATGACCAAGGGCCTAACCCAAGGTCCTTTTTCACAACTCGCAATCTCACGAGTTCGTGAGTCGAGGCTCTCAACTCTTCCCTTTAAATCTCTTGATACCCGAAATGCCGATACGGGTATGGCTCTTCCTTTGTCAGTGCCTTCCTCATGCGACCATTGGATAGGCTAAGTGCTAGCACCCTTCGCTATTCTCCACTTCGCAAGTTGGAATATCCAACCTTAGCACCTTTCTTTCACGAACCCCCGAGACGTGATGTTGACTTTCTTCCTCTTGTTCTCACTACTCGTGACTTCGCGAGTCGAAGGGTCGAGCTCACGTACTCTTATCTCGCAAATCCCCGAGATGCTAGAAGTCAACGGAGTGTTGACTCGTTCCACTAAGTGACGTGTGTCTGCCTATCTATTTCCCAACCCCACCTTGTGGTCCTACCATGTGTTTCCTCCGTGCCTCGACTCTCGGCACTTCGTGACTCACGAAGTTGGAAACGACTCCTTTCAACCTCCGAACCCCCGAACGTGCGATAGGCGATGGGGTTCCTGATCCAATGGTCCTCTTGTGACCTGGATCCAACAGCTATCCATGCTCCTCATGATTTTGCGACTTGGAGCACCCAATTCCTAGGCTCTTACCTTGCGAACCTTTGAGTTCACGAGATCCGTAGATCTCTGCCACCTGTCCTCTTTGAATGGATGGTCCCGATCTTCTCGCGACTTCACCACTCGCGAAGTTGAAGGACATTTCTTTCTGACCTCCAATGTCCAAATCCCTGATGCGGGTGATCTCATGACACGTGTACTCCTTCCAATGAACGACTCAAATTCTCTTCGCTATTTCAAGACTTCTCCTTTCACAACCTCGCGAATCTTGATGTAAAGGTTTTAAACCTGCAACTCGTGAATCCATGAAATGAGATTACGCGAGTGATCCAATGGTCCCTGTCGACTTGGATCCCATGGCTCAATTTCTCTCGAGCTTTACACTTGAATAATTATTTCTGTAACTTCCCTGCTCCTCTGCAAGATCTGACAGATTCCAGGTCTAAGAGAATCCTCCACAGAGGATTATGATCATCCAATGTGTCCTTAACAACTCCTACGAAATGAACAAGTATGCCTTCACAAAAATTATCCACTAGCAAACAACGTTGCTACACCTCCTTCTGACACTTCAAGGCAATAACTCTTCTAAGATTTTACCACAACTTCGAGTCTTCAAAAATACTTCTTCACACACTCCTTGCGTAAATTCTTCAAATACTTCCAAGTATTTGAACCTCTTCGACTCTGCGCACTCCCTGCGACAACAGTCTTTCAACAATTTCGCTCAGGTTGTAACTCTGAGACTTCACTCGGCCTGCACACTCTTTGCACGACTCCTATTCTTAACTTGCACTTCTATGAGAATGAGAACAATGTTATCCCTCCTGAGCTTGCAGAGATGAACTCTGACTTCTGTCAACGCACACCTTGTAGACAATTTCACTGCACTCCTTGCAGGAAAACTCTTGCTCAGACAGAGAAACGATTGAAACTCATTCTTTACTCTCATTCTCTTCAGATTTCAGACATCAAATATGAAATCATACATTCATGCATCAAAGAAAATGCATAATAGAGAGTAAACAAGCATATATCAATCAGCATGTACAAAACAGAAAGCAATTGGACACCATGAGTCTGAACTAAAGATCTTTGTATTAATCCAGAACTTCTATACATGGGTTTTTTACTCTACACAACTCTCTGCTTCTTCTTCTCTATGCTCTCTTGATCATGCTACTAATGTTACAATGATACAACTGAGGGTTTCTATATCCATTTTCCCTTCGGCTCCTAAAAATGTCTAATCTAAGAATTCAAGTCTACCTACTTACATTTACTAGCATAAATGCCTCTTAGTCCTTCATACGAGAGAAGGATGCTCAAGGTCTGATGACAATATACCAATACAACCTTTCTTAATTGTTTCATTTGTGTTTGGCATATCCACTTCAAAACATTTCAAACAATTCATCATGTGCCAAAATGTGTCCGCGTTTGTCCCCCGCTCACTTGTTGTTGGCGATGCTCCTGCATCATACTCCCTCGGTTGAAAATTTTCATGGGCTCCTGTCCATGTGCTCTCGCATGGTTTGTCCATGCTTCTGGATCTCTGCTTCATTATCCCAACTGGCATCTTCAACTGGATGTCCCTTCCACTTGACCAAGTATTCAAAATATTCCTCTCACCTAGTCCTCTTACTAACTCTTTTGTCCAGTATGATTTCCATCTGTGGCTTCTCTGCAACTAGCATCTGTTTAGTCCACTGAAAATCTGGTTGTTCATCATTTGTTCCTTCTTCCTTAGCTTTGTATGGGTACAAATCTGAGACATTGAATATCAGAGAAATTTCGATCCCATTGGGTAATTCAATCTCATAAGCATTTGCCCCAAATTTCTTCAAGACCTTACATGGTATGATCTTCTTCATCTTCAGTTTTTTATATGTCCCCTTCGAGAATCTTTCCTTTCTCAGATGTGCCAGAATAAAATCACTAACCTCAAATTGAAGTTGTCTACTGTGTTGATCTTCTCTGTGCTTATACTCTTGGCTTGAGTTTTTCAATCACTCCTTCACCTGGTTGTGAAGTTCCTTCATTGCTTCAACAAAATCTTCTGCACTAGCACTTCTTATCTCATCCCATTCTGAATCCCTCAGTTCATATACTCCTCTTGGCTGTGTCCCATAAATAATTTGGAATGGACTCTTCCCTGTGGTTCTGTTGATTGAATCATTGTAAGCAATTTTCGCCCGGGGTAGAATATTATCCCACTGACTGTGGTGTTCTATCACCAAGCTCCTCAACAAGTCTCCCAAACTTTTGTTCACAACTTCTGTCTATCCATTCGTCTGAGGATGATAAGATGAAATAAATCATAAGTTTGTTCCCAACTTTTTCCATAAGGTTCTCCATAAGTGTCCCATGAACTTGGTGTCTCGATCTGAAACTATGCTCCTTGGCAAGCCGTGAAGTTGAATGACCTATTTGAAAAATAGATTCACAATGTGAGTTGCATCACTGGTTTTCTGACATGGTATGAAGTGTGCCATCTTAGAAAATCCATATACCACTACAAATATTGATTCAAACCCTCTTTGTTTTCTCAATAGCCCCAATATGAATTCCATGCTTATTGCATCCCATGGCCTGTCAGGTACGGGTAACGGTTGATAAAAGCCTGCATTCTGCCTCTTCCCTTTTGAATGATGACAAATTCTGCATCTTTCCATGAATATTTTGATGTCTGCTCTCATTCCTGGACAAAAATATGACTCGTTTAACTTTGAGAACATCTTGTCATGAATGAAATGTCCGGCCAATCCTCCACTGTGTTTCTCCTTCAACAAATTCTCCCTCATAGAGCATTTTGGAATACAAAGTTGATTACCCTTAAACAATAATCCTTCCTGGATCATGTATTCTGTCCACTGGCTTCTATCCCTGAGAATTGGATTCTCAGCTGCTTCATACGCCTCCTTAAAATATGGATCATCTCTGTACATGTCCCCGAGATCATCAAAACCCAGTGTTTTGACTCTGAACTCCTGCAACAACAAACATTTCCTGCTCAAAGAATCAACAACTTTGTTAGCAGTTCCAGAAATATGCTTACTTACAAAAGTAAAGTTCTACATGTATTCAACCCATTTTGCATGTCTTTGATTTAGCTTCTCTTGTTGAGTCACAAATTTCAAAGCATGATTGTCACTGTATAAGACAAACTCCTTAGGGATTAAGTAATTCTTCCATTTCTTCAATGCCTCGATAATAGCATAGAGCTCCTTGTCATATGTGGAGTACTTCATTTTCGCTTCATTCAACTTCTTGTTGAAGTATGCTATTGGCTTGTATTCTTGGCTCAAGACTTCCCCCTATTGCAAATCCACTTGCATCACATTTTACCTGAAACGTCTTTTTGAAATCAGGCAACACCAAAATTGGTTGCTCATTGATTTTCTTCTTAAAAAAATTGAAGCTTTTCTCAACCTCTTCTATCCAATGAATAGACTTGTGTCTCTTCTTCACTGTGTCCATAATCGGTGCACTAATTCCACTGAAATTACTAATGAACTTTCAGTAGAAACTAGCCAATCCATGAAAACTTCTCACCTCAAATATACTCTTCGGTGATGGCCAATTTTTAATTACCTCCACCTTATCTGGATCCATCCTCAACTTGTATGTCGAAATAACAAACCCCAAAGAAATGAGATTTGTCTTCATGAATGAGGATTTCTTCATGTTGATCAACAACTTCTCTTTCTGTAATCTTTCCATCACTGTAGCCAAATGTTTCAGATGCTCTGCCTCTATTTTACTGAAAAATCAGTATGTCATCAAGATACACAACGAGAAATTTTCCGATGAAATCCTTCAAGACTTCATTCATCAACCTCATGAAAGTACTTAGCATGTTCGTTAAGCCAAATGACATAGCAAGGCATTCATACAACCCTTCATTGGTATTGAAGGTTGTCTTCTATTCATCACCTTCTCTCATACGAATCTGACGATATCCACTTTTCAAATCAATCTTCGAAAAAAATTTCGCTCCACTCAAGAAATCCAACAAATCATCCATTCTTGGAAATGGGAATCTATACCTAATGTTTATCTTGTTGATTTCTCTTGAGTCAGTACACATCCTCCAGCCTCCATCTTTCTTTGGACTGAGCACTGTCGGAACAACACATGGACTCAAGCTTTCTCTAACCAACCCTTTGTCCATTAAATCCTGGACCTGTCTTTTGACTTCTTCATTCTCCCGCGACATCAATCTATATGCTACTTGGTTTGGTAAACTAGCTCCAGGTATGAGATCAATATGATGACTCACACTTCTGATCGGTGGCAACGAACGAGGTAGTTCATCCACTACTATGTCAGCAAACTCTTCCAACAGTTTCTGAACCTCTTCCGGTAAATCATCTACCCTTGTACTGGTTAAAACAATTTTAGGCTTCCTGACCACAATGAATTGCGGTTCCTCCTTCCTCTTAACCTCTGTAAGAAGTTCCTTCCCACTCATGAGAAGTACAGTGTTGCTTACTTCAAGTTTCACCTCTTTATCTTTGATTGGAAGAAACATGTGATTTCTCCCATTCTTCTCTAGGGTGTATGTGTTCTTCCTCCCATCATGAATCACATTTCTGTCATATTTCCACGGTCTACCCAGCAATAGATGACAAACATCCATGGGAATACCATCACAGAGTATTTCATCTTTATACCCTCCTATTTTAAATTCAACTAAACATATTTTAGTGACATTTACCCGATGTCCTTTTTGTAGCCGCTAAACTCTATATAGGCTTGGATGTTCAATCGTCTCCAACTCTAGCTTTTCTACTATCTCTGTAGAAATGAGATTATCTGTGCTACCACTGCCCACAATGACCTTGCATACCCTATCCTTGGTTTTTCAAGTAGTCCGAAAAAGACTCTTCCTTTGGATCGAACTCTCCACCTCCTTCTCTGGCATTAAGAGAACTTTTCTCATCATCAACGATCTTTCGCCTTCAACATCTTCTTCCTCAACATTCCACCTTTGTGCTTCGGAAATGTGAGTCTCACCACCTTCCTTCTTTCTGTCTGGACACTCATAAGATTTATGTCTGACCTTTCCACATGTGAAGCATTTCACCACTCCACCTCTTCCTCTTCCTCTACCTTTGGTATCAGGAAAAATGTTTCCATCAGCATACTGTCCCCTCTGTTCGGTATGCTCCCCTCTCTGCGAGCTTCCACCTCTCTTAGTTTTAGTCTAAGGTTTATTCCACTCTTCCTTTGGTTTTTGATTTCTATCCTGGGCAACTGATTTGCCTCTGAGATGACTTCTGCCTCGACCTCTTTGACTTTTCTTTCGGCTCAGCTTCTCTTTAGCCTTTAGAACCATCTAATAAGAATCTTCCACCGTTCGAATGGTCATCATGCTCATCTCATCCTGAATGTCGTATCATAGACCATTCAAATATCTAGAAACTTTTTCATCATCACTTTCGCGATAACCTACCCTGATGTTCAGCCTATAGAATTCTTCAGTGTACTCCTTTACTGACATCAACTTCTGTCTCAAATTCTCCATTCTCTGAAATAGAGTAATTTGGTAATCCCTGGGAATGAATTTAGCCTTCATTTTTGCAATCATCCTATCCCAACTCTTGATTTTTTTCTTGCCTTTGCAGCGTCTGTCAGCTTATAGCTCATCCCACCACAATGTTGCATGTCCTTTCAATCTTGTGACAACATGTTTGAACTTTTTGTCTTCCTCGACATCTTCATAGTCAAAATAAGTGTCCAGAGCTCTAATCCAGTCTAGAAGCTCTTCAACATCCAGGTTTCCTTCATATACTGGAATATCCATTTTTGCCTTAGCACCCATTCTTGCAACAACCCTAATCAAGCGTTCATTTGCTGCATCCTCTGCTGTAACGTCTTCTCCTTCATGTCCAGCTTCATTTTCACTTTCAGAATCACTGACATATCCAACACTAGCTGTGTGCCTTGGTGCTGTCTCCATGTCCTCGAGTCTGGAATGTATGTCACGCATCTCTCTTTCCATGGCTGGATTTGGCACCTGCCGACCCCTTCCTCTTGCCATTTCCCTTTCCTCTGGCGGATCAGGTGTTTTCCTATCTCTTCTTCTTGGCGACATGGTTGATATTTCTTTCTCACTTTCCCTGTCTGAAGTATAGAAACAAAGTCAAGCTATGATACCAAACTGACGTAGACCTATCGGCCCTCGGGATGAGATCCTCTCACAGGATCGTTCTTTAACTCCTTCGAGCCAGATCAACTCTTTTGGATTCCCTACTAGAATCTCCTTTCAAATCGATCCACAGGTCCTTCGAGAACCTCCCCTATGTGAACAACACTAGGCACGAGCTCCTTTCTCCCCCAGTGACCACAACACTATGACAAAGGGCCTAACCCAAGGTACTTTTTCACAACTCGCAATCTCACGAGTTCGTGAGTCGAGGATCCTAACTCTTCCCTTTAAATCTCACAATACTGCAAATGCCGATACGGCTATGGCTCTTCCTCTGTCAGTGCCTTCCTTGTGTGACCACCAGCTAGGATAAGCACTAGCACCCTTCGCTATTCACCACTTCGTGAGTTCAAATATCCAACCTTAGCACCTTTCTTTTACGAACCCCCAAGAGGCAACGTTGACTTTTCTCCTCTTGTTCTCGTTACTCGCGACTTTGCAAGTCGAAGGGTCAAGCTCACGTACTCTTATCTCGTGAATCCACGAGACATGAGAAGTCAATGGAGTGTTGACTCCTTCCACTAAGTGACGTGTGTCTGCCTATATATTTCCCGGGTCCACCTTGTGGTTCTGCCACGTGTTTCCTTCATTCCTCGGCTCTCGACACTTCATGACTCATGAATTTAGAAACGACTCCTTTCAACCTCCGAACCCTCAAACATGTGATAGGCGATGGGGTTCCTGATCCAACAGCCCTCCCATGACCTAGATCTAATGACTATCCACACTCGTCATGATTTCGTGACTTTTCCACTCGCGACTTGGAGCACCCAATTCCTAGGCTTTCACCTTGCGAACCTCCGAGTTCGTGAGATCCCTATATCTCTGCCACTTGTCCTCTTTGAATGTATGGTCGTGATCTTCTCGCGACTTCGCCACTCGAGATGTTGAAGGACTTTTCTTTCTTACCTCCGATGTTCGAATCCTCGATGCAGGTGATCTCGCGAAACGTGTCCTCCTTCCAATGAACGGATCAGATTCTCTTCACTCTTTCGGGACTTTGCCTTTTACGACCTCACAAATCTTGATGCAACGGTTTTAAACCTTCAACTCGTGAATCCATGAAATGAGATTACGCAAGTGATCCAACGGTTCGATTTCTCCCGAGATTTACACTTGAAGAATGCTTGTCGTAACTTCCCTTCTCCTATGGAAGATATGATGGATTCCAAGGCTTCGTGAATCCTCCACAGAGGATTCTGACCATCCAATGCATCCTTAAAAACTCCTATGAAATGAACAAGTACGCCTTCATGAAAATTATCCACCAGCAAACAACGTCGTTGTGCCTCCTTCCGACACTTCAAGGCACTAACTCTTCTGATATTTTACCACAACTTCTAGTCTTCAAAAAGACTCCTTCACACACTCCTTGAGACAATTCTTCAAATACTTCCAAGTATTTGAACCTCTTCAAATCTGGGCACTCCCTGTGACAATAGTCTTTCAACAATTTCGCTCAGGTTGTAACTCTGAGACTTCACTCGACCTGTGCACTCCTTGCACGGATCCTATGCTTAACTTGCACTTTTGCGAGAATGAGAACAATGTTATCCCTCCTGATCTTGTAGAGACAAACTCTAACTTCTGTCAATGCACACCTTGTGGGCAATTTCACTGCACTCCTTGTAGGAAAACTCTTTCTCATACAGAGAAACGATTGAAACTCATTCTTTACTCTCCCTCTCTTCAGATTTCAGACATTAAATATGAAATCATACATTCACGCATCAAAGCAAATTCATAATAGAGAGTAAACAAGCATATATCAATCAGCATGTACAACATATAAAGTAATTGGACACCATGAGTCTGAACTAAAGATCTTTATATTAATCTAGAACTTTTGTACATGGGTTTTTTACTCTACACAGTTCTCTACTTATTCTTCTCTATGCTCTCTTGATCATGCAACTAATGTTACAATGATACAAGTGAGGGTGTCTATATCCATTTTCCCTCTGGCTCCTAAAACTGTCTAATCTAAGAATTCAAGTCTACCTACTTACATTTACTAGCATAAATGCCTCTTAGTCCTTCAAACGAGAGCGGGATACTCAAGGTATGATTACAATCTACCAGTACGCCCTTTCTTAATTGTTTCATTTATGTTTGGAGTATCCACTTCAAAACATTTCAAACAATTCATCATGTGCCAAAATGCACCGACGTTTGTCCCCCGCTCACTTGTTGTTGGCGATGCTCCTGCATCAGTTTAGGAGAATGAAAATATCCATCAATTTCATCATCAAATTGATCTTGTTATGGTGGAGAGAAAGGTCCAGAAGGAGGTAAGCCTTCTAATTCATGATCATCAACTTGAACCTCTTGTTTCTCTGAAAAAAAAGGACTTTGGAGACTATAGGTCCTCTCATTTGTCATCAAATGTTCCTTCCCACTACTATGGAGATGAGGACCTTGGAAATTATAACTGTACTAGCTCATCATTGGATTGTTCTTCTGGTTTTTCTGGAGAGAACAAGCTTTGAGACTGTAAATCCTCTAATCTATCAAACTAAAACGAGGAGATGGAGATTGGAGATGGACCAATGACAAGGTCTGTAGTAGGGTCCACTTGTAATTCCACAACCTCCTTTTCCTATGACATTTGAATTTTAGGTGCATTGGAGGCCCTCATATCATAGTTATGATGTGATTCCATAGCAACAGATGTATCAGGGGTTGAGGTGGAATATGCAGGGGTTTGTTTTCCATCGTGCTTAGGCCGATTGGTAGGAAATATAACCATCACCATGGGGTTTCTCCCTAGTCCTTTTAAAAACAATTCCCAACTGATATGAAGCCTACTCAACTCATTCATAATCAACATCTTTATCATACCTTGGTGGTATTACCTTGTCTCAGGGTTTTCCCTCTTAAGAACCATGAAAACCATTTTCGGTAGGATTTTGATTAAGAAGAATGTCATGTTTAAGATTTCTTCATGAGTTTGAAAAAGTAGTGAAACACCATGTTTTACCTCCCCTCACAAGTTATGAAATTTTGGATGATGAAATCTACCTCTTTCCATGGTGAAATCAACAAGTCCCTTTGAAATCCTTTTGGTATGTTAGCCATAGGAGAGGGATTTGTTAGAAACTGAGGCTAACTATTTACTGGTAGCTTCAAATTCTTTAACCACCTTCCACATTTCAAGGGGATCCATATGGATCAATTGATGAACTGTTCAATTACAATTAGGATAAGCTGTTGCACTAATTCCCTCCGACTAATGAAGGTTTTAGCAAATTCTAATCCAATTCCTAGGTCCTATCCTTGTAACCTCTAAAAAAATGAAAACCAACATGATTTTGAAAATATTTTCATTACCTATGGGTTGCATACAATTATCATCATATCTTCAAGATCGAGCCCCTTCACCAATCTTTCGATTGTGCACTATATCCAGAAGTGAGTTTGTAGAGTTAAATGGTGCTCTGAGGTAAGTTCTTTGGGGTTGAATTGTTGAATTGTAATTAAGTGCTATAAAATGTGGGTAATCATATGAATAAATGAGAGGATTAAATAGAAATAAACAAGAGGATGGAGAAAAACAAGTGGCGTGACATTGAAATTGATTGTTATTGCTTGCAATCAATAACAATCAATTTCAATCTTTTTACACATGTTCCCGTCACATCTCATGAACTTAACATTTTTCCTAAATTTTCTTGTACCAAATCATAAAGATGAAAAAATTAAAGACCCATTCATATGGCTAGCTTCAAAGAAGAATTCATATGGATAGCTTCAAAAATTAAATATCCATATATATGCATGCATTGGGCTTTTTCATTTCTAGATGAGGGATATGTTAGAATGTGTTTTAATGTTGTTTAGAGGATTGACGTAATCTTGTAACTAGTGTCATAATGATGATCATTATAACATCATTTGTGGGAAACTTATACTTGTAACTAAGATTCAATAGAATTTTGTAACATTGCACATGTGCACACAGAGGTATTTTTGGGGAGTTATTTTCCTAGTGACCAACCCCTCATGTAATGGTGACCTACACTACTAGGTCCATTTTATCCACCACTTATCCCTTATCTCTTAATGAGCTTATTGATTAACTTTATTTCTTGGTGTTTCTTGTTAGAAAAAAGAGGATAACATAGCAATAATATAAAACAGATTCATAAATAAAACAGATGCCCCTTTATTCCATATTCATTGAACTAATCAGGTACACACATCACACAATAAGAGTAAATAAGGTTATACATGTATTACTGGTCCATGATATTAGATCATATGAGTATCAATTAAATTGAAATCATTCATGCAATGGTTGTATAACCTCTACTGCCAAATTACACTGGTTCCAGTAGTAGGTTTACCGTTGAATAGGCATGAATATGGGAAATCAATATGATTGGTAACATGTAATGGCATCTTATTAGAGAAACAATGCAATCACCTTTCACATATTCATTGATGGCATTGCCTCAATAAGATTGGTACAATACAAGTAATAGGTCAGTTAGTCTTAATATTGATACTATATCTTCCTAAAAATGATACCACTCTAATCATATAGAAGCTTCATAGTGAGTTCGATAACCTGCAGATACAAGTTATGTTTTGAGTGCCATATCACATAGTTTCCATAACTAGATCTTAGTAATAGAGAGCTTAGTATGATTCCAGGCATTGTGTTGTTTAGTGATGTTTGGTATAGGATAATAATAGAAAGAATAATGGTCACAATAAGGTGTAAGGATGTTTCCTAGAGTGGTGTTCCCTTGGTCAAAGTCATAGGAAAATTGTAATTAGAATTAGGGAAAAATTGAAACAAATAATGCCTTTTTATTTTTCTGTTTGTTGAAATAATGTAAATGCAAAGAGTATTATTATTATTATTGTTATTTTATTCATAGGATTAATCCCCATTGTGGATTAATCATGTCGGTAATTGTATTAGGACCAAATCCCCTTTTGCGGATTGGTCAACGAACAATTATATTAGGCAAAATAAGAAGTCAGCCCCAACAGTTAATAAGAAGACCCAAAAATATAATAAAGGTGGGTTTACCCACCCAAATTAATAAGTTGGCCTTGCCAGTGAAGAGACACTTCACACATGCCATAACTTGTATAAATAAAGGAGGCTAGCGCCTCATTTGAACACAAATCACTTGCTCAGTTTGAGAGACAAGTTCTGATCTATTATCGGCAAAGGAGAGAAGGAGAAGAGTGGCACATATTTTCGATAGGACTTTCTGTATTGGTTTGAGTTATATCTTGACATTGTATTGGCAATTTATGATAAGAAAGTATTTGTTGGGTTTTCTTCCCCTAGAGGGCTTCCCAGGATAAATGCTATGTCTCTTGTGAATGTGTATTTCTCAGTGATCTTGTTCTTATGTTTCTCTTATCTATTGAAATGAAAAGAATTATAATAATGGCATAAAACATTAACTTGGTATCATAGCCAACCTGAAGGTAGCAAAATTTGCAAGAGGAAAATCATCACTATTGCAGTAACTGCAAATTAGGGTTTTGCAAAAGTAACTCTTTTCAGCTCCCTAAACACCTAGAAAGTTGCTCCCTCCCCCAAGGATCAATTTGGCACCTTGAGTGCACCTTTTCAGTGGCTAGATCTCCCGGAAAGTGAAACCCTAGTTTAACAAAGTACCAGAAAACTAGAAAACTAGAGTACCGTTGACGGGAAAAATTGACCGCTCGTCAACTGGAGGAGTGAATCCAGTCCCGAGTTGTCTAAATAATCCAAGCCGTTTGGATTAATCCACTCCGATGGGTTTAGCGGCTCCATTAGCCGATCTAAGTCCTAAGAAAGTGAAAAAACAAAACTAAAGAAACTAACTAAGTGAAAAACAACTGCTGCAAACTATATACAAATCTAATATATATTCATAGTTTACTAACTAATATCTATAGAATAGCAGTTCTACTTATTAAATGTATAGTGTATCGATATGATTAAATCTCTATTATATGTACAGTATTCACAAAATGCAAATTTTGATCGAAATCTGCGAAATCATATATGAATTGATTTATGACAGAGAAACTATCATTCAATGTTTTTGATTTTTTATAACTTTTATAAACGAGAAATGAAATGGAAACTATCTAATTGAGAAATAAAAATAACAATCAATACAATGTATTTGGATATAGTAAATTCTTATATTAATTAAACTAATAAAATGAAACTAGCAAACTGACTTGAAGTATTATCTCCTATTCGTCCTGTGCATAGCATCTACGTTTGATGTTTGATGAGACCAAACCGCACCAGATATTTACCAATTCTTATCGTAAACACAAAGCAGTAATGCTTTGAATGCTAATGACAGAACGAGTAACATATGTAGCGACAACAATTTATAATTTGACAAATGATCATATTAAGATAAATATGACTATGAAAATTTGCATATGACTGCTCATTGAATAAAGAAGATCGGCCTTCTAATCATCACATGCGAACAAATAAATTGTTGTATATAAAATGAGAGACATAAAACATGGACACTATATAAATCTCATCACATCAACCTGTAACAATTCATGATATCTAAAGTAGTCAAAATTTGATTACAAATCGAAATGAGGAAAACAAGAACAAAAATATGATATATTGAAGCTAAAGTTGTGCAAATATCCACTTTTGTTCAAGTCTGTGAATCACAAATCCATAGTTTCTACTCCCAAGAAGCGATCCGTCTTAGCTTACAAAATAATACATTTATAAAGGCCACAGGATCAAAACACTTCCTGTGGAAATCATGAAATCTGTTCCAAAAATTGTGGGAAATACAATCTCCCAAATTCCCATTGTTATCCAAAACTTAACAACCTAATCTAAAACCATGTAATGAAATCACATTTTCAGAGATGCCAATAACAATCCAATATCCTTTAGAAATCATATGTACCTGTAAACGCACAAGAATACATGATTTCAGATTGCATTTTAGTTGTAAAATCAAAGAATTCAAATTTTAATAACTAGCTACAGAATCTCACGATTCTGTAGCTAGTTATTATTATAAACAGAATCATGTTTTATTAATTGAATAAAAACAGAAATAGATGCAATTTGAGCAAACAAATATTGTATTCTAATTCAAAATAAAAACAAAATCATCTTAAAATTACTTTTAAAATACCATACCTCGGATTCAGGGATTCATTTTAATCAAGATATTTTCGAATTCACAATGGCAGCGTCTGCCTCCACGTTTTTAAAGACAACAGAGCCTGTGGTCTTCTGTCTTTTATCATTATCTTGGGCTACATTTTGCAATCTGTTGTTTTCCTTAGTTAGCACATTCACTCGGTCCTCCAAGGACTTGATCCGAGATTGGAGCAAAGGGACGTCTCTGTAATATCGGTCGAGCCACGACTGACATTCATTGCACTGTGGCCGAACATGCTATGTATTCACATGTGAGGAACTTCTTAATTGACCTGTAGGTTCTCTGTTGAGTTTGATCCCAGGGAAGTCGGGGTTGTTTCTAAGACACGGTGGGAGGTTCGTCACAAAGTCATAGGGCTTAACTGAGCAAAGTCCATGTGAGTATGGATACTCCTCGGTTAGAAACTGTTCGATTTCATAATCGGAATATTCACTTAACAGAATTGGTTTTTGGTCTATGTTTTCTTTAGGCTTATTATGAGCACACCGTGAAACCCAACATGCAGTCTTTTTACCCTTGTAATTGACATCACTGTTACCTTTACACTTTTTCTTTGCAGACTTTTTAACAGGCTTACCACCATCTTTTGGATATGAATCAGGCAAGATGTCGGGTTGGGTACTAGTCGGGTAGGTCAAGGGTTCAACAGAGGGAAAGAGCGAAGAATGGGGAATGAAAGACCTAACAAGGGTTTTTGTAAGAAAGGATTTGTCAACTTGTTCTATTTCAGGACTAGAAAAACCATTCCTTAACAGGAAAGCGTCCCAATCATTGTCATTTAACTTCAACTGATGAACCATAATAATTTTAATTAAACAGTGGTGGAATAGGCTGGAGTCGACTTTCTCCCTTTTTAAATGCTTAGCCATTTTGTATAAACTCCGAGGAGAAAATATGGCATTTTTAAGGGAAAATCGATACCTAACAAATCATGCCATCCAGGTTTTAGAGCTGTAACGGGCATACCTTTATCGCAACTATTAATCTTCCTTGAGGTAAACAACAGTGACCAGGGTATTTCGTCAACCTTTGATTTTTTAAACCATTTTTGTCCCATGGCTGGCAAACCAGTGGCTGAGCTAATGATATCTTCGTTTAACTCAAGCTGGATGTCTCCAATTTTGGCTCTGCAACCATTGAACCTTAGTGCAAATTGTTGAGCAACTGCCAGGTTAAAACCCTCAAAATTATCAACAAAGACACGCCAGCCATTCCTCTCTAAGTCTTCTTGGGCATTATCAAACAACAACAAAGTCTGGACACCATTGGGTTCAATTCTGAATACAGGAGCCATGGATAATAGCCCAAAATAAATAGGGTATTCAGTGATAGGGTTTGATAGGATAGAAACATAACCATTGTCCTGAAGCTTCCCCAACACAATGCAAAGGCAGCTGTAAATGCAAGGGCAGAGCGTTAACGCTATGCGTGCGAGGATAGTGGAGTAGATCGAGGTCATGCACGAACATCATTTTGGGTTGTACTTGGAATGACTCCTTGGTGTAATGGTAGATTCAAATCATAATAGTGCATATCCAAAAGAAATTCGATCAACATGTCAAATAAACCATTGCATACCATGATTTGACCCAAAAATCAATATGTCGAATAAACCATTGCATCAAAGATTTTGTAAATCACAACCATATTAACAATAGTCAAATGCATAAATGTTTGGTGTTTCGATACATATGTAACCAGTGGTGTGTTTGAGGTCAAGGAGTTATAACCATTTAAACAAATAGGTTCATGATAAACCAAATGATCATTAATCCTTTGATGTAATCAACATGAATTCGACTGTGGGTTTTCACACTTGCAGTCGTGAAAATGAAAATGAAAAGAAGGTACGCGAAAAGCGAAGGATAATGGTGTCGTTTAAAAAGTTGCGACGAGTAATGAGGGTTTAGAAACCTTGTGTAGGTAGCTTGTAAAAAAAAATATAGAGATTAATATGGCTGCCAACAATGGCGACACATCGGTAGAAGCAGTTATCTCTACCAAACGAACAAGTTCAGATTAGGATAATGAGAAAAATTCCAACTCAAAAACAACCAGAAAACTGTTTGAACATCATTATCGATCATAAAAATTTCCAGTTTTAGATTGCTTTTTGTTTTAAAAGATGAAAACGGATGGAAATCTTAACAAAAGCGAGCCACGATATTAAGGTTAGGATCTCCAATACTGTTGACAGAGTCACTGCTGCCAACATGCATCCATAGCCTCGACAGGGAGGCCATTTAACCCACTCCAATATTTGTATCCTTCCAAGAAGTTCCAGATCAGAACAAAGGACATTTAAGGTCAAAAGATTCCATATATGAGAATTTTCATATACCTGACATTGCTTCGCTGCCAGCGGGCCTTTTCAGTACCCCGACGAAGTTATCTTTGCATCATGCATGCATTTACCTGCTGCCACCAGACGTGTTCAGTATCTCGGCAAGTTTACAAGAACTTCCCACAAATCTTTAATGATTTATTTAGTTTTAAAGATATTTAATCAAGCGGGGTGACACTGAAAATCATGATATTTTGGACATATTTTAATAAATTACAGACCTTGAGAGAAATTTTTAACTGTCCTTCATCAATATATAGAGATGGTTTATTGATAAACTGACCTTCGAAGGCAGGGAGACATCTCTGAGCTGTTCTCTTAAGAAACAGGGACAACATAAGAAGAAATGGATGATCATGAAAAGCTTCAATTACAGATTGAAATCAAGAAACTCCTTTCAAACAACAAGATTTCTTTAACATGGCTGTGAACTTCAGAAAAATATCATAATTGATGTTTAAACAACCTTCAACAGTTATTTCAGAGGAAAAAAATATATTTTTGTTCTCTTTGTCCAAACAATTCACGATGCAGGTATATGTATTTCAAAAATAAAAACTGGTAAGCATAAGGGAAAAATCAAAACCAAAACAACAAAGAAATACCTTTTTAGAGCTTGGCCATTCACCGTATAGGTGTCTAGTTGTCCCTCTAGATTCTGTAATGGGAAAGAGCTGGGACCCAATTTCTCAGCAATAAAAAATGGTCCTAGCCATAAGTTCTGAAACTTTGTATGCTCTCCCTTTACCTCATGTGGTTTGTCCCATTTTATGATAAGGTCACCTACTTCAAAGTTTCAAGTTAATGCTGATCCAATTTCCATTACACTTGAGCCCTCACTTCCTCTAATTTTAACAATGCATTAATTCGATTCTCCAAAGGGGGACAATCCTCTTCTTGTATTCTCTGTGATAGCTGCAGTGAGGGAAGAAGAATATGAGGTGGAAAAATTCCCTCTCTGCCGTAAACGAGAAAGAAGGGAGAGTTACCCACAACGGTTTTTGGAGTCACTCTATCAACCCAGATTGTGTTTAACAGTGCATTATGCCAATTTTTATGTTTTTCAGATACCGTTCTCTTGATGATTTTAATCAGATTTTTATTAGTTGATTCTGCCAATCCGTTACCTTGAGGGTAATAGCTGGTAGAATATTTTAATTTAATTCCTTTTTCTAGAGTGAAATCACTCATCTCAAGAGACAAAAAATAGGAAGCGTTATCGAATACTAGACAGTCAGGGATACCAAAACGAGTAATAATATTTGAATTCAAAAAGGCAATTTCCTGACTAGTATTTACATCTTTTAATGGGGGAGCTTCAGACCACCTAGTGAAGTAATCCGTGGTTGTTATGATAAACTTATGTTGTTGTGAGGATGGCGGATTGATCGGTCCTATAATATCAAGAACCCACTACTGAAAAGGGGAGTCTATTGAAACAAGCTGCAGAGGGAAGGCTAGTTTTTGTATTCGTCCAGACGCTTTTTGGAAAATAACACACTTGCGACACAAAGCATGAGGATATTTAAAAAGTGTAGGCTAGTAATAACCTTCTCTCAATACTTTATGTGTCATGGCATCTCCACCAAAATGCCCAACAACTTCTCCTGCGTGCAATTCTAGTAAGACCTTTTCTGCTTCATCTTTCTCAAGACAACGTGTTAGTACTCCATCAAAATTTTGAGAAAACAGAATACCATTAATCAACTAGAAGGACGAAGATTTCAATCTTAGTTCTCTTCTTTTAGTGGGATCCAGGTGACGAGGGGCTGACCCATGTTCAAGGCAAAATTTTATATCATAATACGAGGGACTAACAGGGTTTTGTGCACAACAGATTAAATTTTGGTAGTGTTGTCCTAGGTTTGACATATCATTTTCCTCTTGTTGTCCTGCTGCTGAGTTAGCGACTAACTTGCATAGCCCTTGACCTCCCACTATTTGTTCTGTGGTGATTTCTATGTCATACTCTTGTAAGGAAGTGACCCAGTTCGCCCTCTTTTCACCTAGTTCTTTCTTTACTAACAGATTTCTGACGATCGGGTAAGGGACGATAATTTTCGTCCTAGATTTCAAGAGATAAGATCAGAAGTTCTTTACTACTTTAAAAACAACATAGGCTTGTTGATCTACTGCTGGGTAATTAATTTATTTCCCTTTGAAGGATGAGCTCATAAAGGCAATTGGGACTTCATTGTTTTCAGCGTTCTTTTGAGTTAGGACAACAGCGTAGGAGCGGTCAAAAGCAAATGTGTAGAGAGTGAATTCTTGCGAAAAGTCAGGGCTTATCAGAGAAGGAGCGTCTATTATGGAATTTTTTATTGAGTTAAAATCTTGGTTTTGTAAGGGTCCCCAATGATATTGTATGTCCTTTTTTATTAAGTTTTGTAAAGGTCTCACCATTTCTGAAAAACTGGGGACAAATCTCCTAACAAAGTTTATCTAGCCTAAGAAAGACTGCGTAGACTTTTTCGATGAGGGAGGGGGAAGTTTTGAGATGACTTGAGTCCTTTCAGGGTCGATAATCATACCTTCTCTTGATACAATAAATCCTGAGAGCTTACCTTGTTCTACTGCGAAGATAGATTTTTTAGGATTCAAGGAAATGTCGTACTTATGACATCACTGTAGAACAAATCTTAAATGAGCTAGATGACAAGCTTTGTTTTTCGAGAATACAGTAACATCATCCAGGTAAACTACGACAGATTGATTGATTAAGCCTCGGAAAGCGATATCCATTGCTCTCTGGAAAGTGGCACCATCATTAATGAGTCCAAAGTGCATTTTCCTATAAGCGTAGGTTCCCCATGGAGTGCGGAAGGTAGTTTTAAGTTGGTCTGGAGGGGACATCAGGACTTGGTTATACCCTGAAAAAACATCCAATAAGGATAATCTTTCAGAACTAGATACCTTTTGAAGGATCTGTTCCATGGGTGGGACAGGGTAGTTGTCTTTATTAGACGCTCGATTAAGATTTCAGAAATCGACGCATAGTTGGATTTCACCACTCTTCTTTCAGACAGGGACAAGATTAGAGACCCATTGTGTGTGCCTAACTAGGAAGATTATCTTAGCGTTCATGAGTTTATTTAATTCCTTTTTGATAGTTGGTTCGCGTTTTGGGTGCATTTTCCTTAACTTTTGTTGAAAAGGTAATGTTTGGGGTTTCATAGGAATAACATGTTGCATGATGTTAGGATCAAAGGTTTTTAGGTCATTGTACATCCAAGCAAAAACATCTTTGAATTCCTTGAACAATTTAATAAACGCCACTTTCTCTTGTTCAGAACACCCCACCCCTAAATTAATGCACGGTGGATTGTCTTTAGTTCCCAAGTTTACTTTTTCATACATTAAAGAGGAACTATTTGTTTTACAGTTCACTGATCTTTTGAATTTGTCTTGAAGATCATAAATTTTTTCTAATCTAACTACAGATTTAGGGATAGAATTTACCATGTCTGATGAAGATTCAGGAGATCTCGGATCTGGTATTACCGTGAAGTCACGAAGATTCTCGTCATGAGTACATTCGTCGATCACTACGCCTTGGAAAGTTTCTTCCATATGTAGGAAACTAATAATTTTTTGATTGTCATCAAAGACTCTCCAATTCGTGATGTTGTTGGGAATGGATGGCATGAACAACAGTTCGATAGAGAATGCATTCGGGGACAAGCCTTCTGCAGGAAAGAGTTTCAAACCTACATTAGATAACAAATCGGCTTCCGAATTATTCAATCTAGGAATAGAATTTATGTTAAAAGAAGAAAACTTATTCATCAAATTCCATACCTCAGATTGGTAGCTTTTAAGATGCGGAGATAAATAGTGGATAGAATTTTTTACATGTCTAACCACAATTTCCGAATCGCCAAAGACAGTCAAATTTTGAACGTTCATATCTAAGGCTTTCCTGAGGCCTTGCAATGAAGCCTCATATTTTGCTATGTTGTTTGTACAGTCAAACTCTAACCTGCATGCAATCAGGGTTTTGTTACCTTTTGGATCCATAATCACGCAGCTCACACCAGCTCCTTCCTTGGACTTTGACCCGTCAAAGGAAAGAGACCATATTTGATTTTTGTCGGGTGCATGTGACCATTGGGTGGAAGCTGCTAGCTGCATATATGTCACAATTTCAGACTGTTGCTCCAGATTAGTGATAGCGGAAGTTTCGGCCATAAAATTGCCGAAAAAGGTATCCATCCCTTGTATTTCGAGTGAATCGGCAGAAGGTGTAAATGGTTCATTGAGATCATTTAAATCCGTGACTGTGAACTTTAGGTAATGTTCACTATTTACCTTGATTCTGTTGGGCTTTCCATTCTCGGGCAACCACAAGTGAGACCAATCTGTCGTGAAATAGTCGTGTAGCTGTTCTGACCAGTCTCTTCTTAAAAAAAAACCATAAACTTCTGGAATATCTACAACAATAATATGAATCACTTGATGAAATTTAGGGTTAGACGATAATCTTATAAGCACATTCCTTAATTCGCCTATAACTTTAACACTAGTTCGATCAAGTTGGATGATCTTTAAGGTGGATGGTTGAACTTCAGCATTAATCTTCTGACACATAGACCATGGCATTACGTTGGATGATGCTCATGAATCTACCATACAATTGCGCATGTTCTTATTGAATATTTCAAAAGTTAACAAAAATAGAGGGATGTTTCTGCGAGTACTAACGGTGGAAGCTTGTTTGTTTTTACCCGTAGCCTCTAAAACCAATTTATCTACATTTGTTACATCATTTACAGGAAGGTTTCTCTTCTCGTGAGGATCAACAGTATTATTAGCTGAGGCCTTCTGAGGAACTTTTGGGTTGTTTTGAAAACCTTTGTTATTGCTTGGATTGTCGTTTTTGTTGTTCTCTGCGATATTCTGTAACATTTTTTGTAGAAGAAACGATAATTTTAATAATTCATAAACATAAATGTTATCCCTTAACTTTTTTAGATCTTCAACTAAATCATAATATAATCTTGGTTTGGCATTATTCTGTTTAGTCTCAGTTGTTTTAGATTGTTTTGGGGGCAAAGTCATAGTGTTTTCAGAAGAAGGCTTATTTGTTGTCTTACTCCTAGTATTGTAGGGATGTACTGTCTCAAAATTATCTTGAAAAATGCTATCCGATAAGTGTCCAAAAACATTCAGAGAGGATTCATCTTCTTCTACTATCTCTTGTTCAGCTACTTGTTCAGGGATATCAGGAGGCATCAAGTTATCCTATGCTTCTAGAATCGTTTGAATAACGAATTGCATGCTATATGTATTTAGGACTTCGGTATTTGAATTAGTTCAGTTGGTGGGAAAAGTCTTCCTAAATGGGGGTTTGTAAGGCCCTTTGCTTGAAGAAGCTTCTTCAGTCGTCCTTTTCAAATCTATAACTTGATTTGACAGTTTTTGAATGACTTTTTATAATTTTTCTAGATCAGAGCTTTCCAATTGTGTTTTGTTTTGGACAGGTCTAGGGAGAATTTTGATTTTCTTTTTAGAAGATGAACTAGTCTCTATTTTGTTGTTAGTAGTGTCTTTTAAGCTGAGTATGTCTTTCTCGATCTGAATGGCCTCATCGAAGGTCTCTAACAACGTGGTTTTATTAGATCTCTCTACCCAAATGGATATACTTTGATGTAAGGATTTTGTATAGTAGGCTATAATAAGATTCTCAGCAGGCATCGAATCTGTAGGGATTCCGTTGTTTAGTGTCAAGAATCTTTGGTTAAAGTCTTTGATTTTCTCTTTGGGGTTCATTCTTAAACTAGAAAGCTCCATGACTAGAAATTCTATGGACTTGTCATCTCCAAACTTCTCAAGAAAACAAGATTCAAACTTCTCCCATGACATGATGGTATGGGGTTGTTGGGCAAAGTACCAAGTAGAGGCATTGCCCTCGAAGGTGTAGGGAAACAATCTACAGACCACGTATTCATGTTCGACAATACAGAGTCTAATGGATAACATAAATTTTTTGATGTGATCTTGATCCAGGTGGATATCGGTGGCCACCCACCTTTTCCAAATGGCTCAAAATGGCTTTTTTGCAATTCTGGCAATTTACTATTTTTAGCCGGTTTTAACTTCCGGGGCCATTTTGAGGGCCCAAATGAAGGTTTTTCAATATATAGGTTCTCAATGATAGCCAAATTCATTATTGAGACCCCAAAATGAATCTCCTCGATGATACCTTTCCAATGAGCTATCAAACGCCTAAAATGGAGATCGTATGCAAAAGTTACGACCCCGGGAAGTTGATGTACTCACTTACCCAAACGGGGCCCACATGACTTTTGGTGCTTCATCTCCCAGGGTTAGGTTTTTGGATGTCTAGGGTTTTTGGCATTCCTGCTTATTATAAAAAGGCCTTCAGAGCCTCATTGTAATCATCTTCTTGTCAATGCGAGTAGCCGTCACATCTCTTCTCAGAGATAAGCTGCCACCATTCTAGTGAGTTTTCCACTTTGTATTTTTTATAGTCTTTGTACATTTCTTTCATTAGTAGAAATCCTGTATTACTGTATATATTTGTTTATGGTTGCATCTCCGATACATTTTTGTTATATTATTGAATATCTGCGATATCTCTGTGCATTTCTTTATTATATCTCCGATCTCATTTCGTGCCGAAAATAATATGGATCAGTGGTATCAGAGCAGGTTGCTCTTAATCATTTTTTTTCAGTGCATGTCCCCGACGAGGTCCGAGTATATCAAGTTGGGTCTTTAGGTTGTCTCTCTTGAAGACAATCACTCTCACACACCCAAGAAACCCTCAATGGAAGAAGAAAATAAAAATGACGGAGTAGACGATCCTATCAATATGTTGATTGAGCAAGCTCTCACGCGTCAGAGGGACGAAATGATGGAGAATTTTTCCCACATCCTTCAACGCTTGCTGATAACATCAGGCGCATATTCATCAAGCGGCCAATTTGGAGGCACCTCTCCTTTCAAGGTACAATTTAATTTTGATATTCCTATATTTGAAGGACAGATAGATGCAAAATCCCTAGAAAAATGGTTAACTCTGCTGGAAGGTTATTTCTCTGTTCAAAATTTTTTCGACAAATAAAAGATCACCTTTGCACTC
>ML776920.1:3402691-3433411 GCA_009831015.1 Picea engelmannii | reverse complement strand
GGGCTCTACACAGATACATCCAAACTGAAATGGATTTTCTGGACATCTCATCACTCGGTGTTGCTTATCGATATGCTGTTAAAATTGAGCAGAAATTTAAGCACCAGAACAAATGGGAATTCGGGTCTGCAAATCCGCAACAACCAAAGTATGAAAAAGACGGCCCTAACAAGTAGTCTCCTGAAAACCAGTCCAAGACACAAGAAAAGAAGGGTCATGGGAAGACAAAGAAGGACACCGGAAAATGGTGTGAGTTCCACAAAATCCCCTGGCACAACACCGATGAATATCGCTCAAAATAATCATTGGTGGCTGAGATCAAAGACAAAGAGCCAAACCTTGATTTAGAATATGATTCTGAAAATAATGGTAAAGGACAGATCATTGACGCAGACCCCACTGCTATATTCATGATCTCAACAATTCAACCAGAAGAACTAACAGATCCTAAAGAGGGGGAGCGCCTTTTTCATTCACATATGTGGGTGAAGGGGACCCCACTAAATTTAATTGTTGATAGTGGAAGCCATAAGAACCTCATCTCAAGAGAGGTCATCAAATAGTTGGGATTATCGACAACACCACACCCGCAGCCATACAACATCGGGTGGCTTCGGAAAGGACGAGATCTCTGTGTCAACCAACAATGTCGATTGTCATATGGCATCCAACCCTTCAAGGATGAGGTATTATGTGATGTTTCCCCACTGAATGTTTGTGATGTTCTCTTGGGCCAACCATATATGTGGAGATGCCATGTTGTTTATGAGTCTCGACCCCGTAGTGTCATTGTTACTTTGGGGGGTCATCTCTATAGACTACCAGAGGTTGTTCCGACTACTGCTCCACCTAAAAAGTGCTGCAAGGTAGTATCTCATACTACAAAATTCAGCTTCTTCACAATCTATTCAAAAGGAGAACAAAAGGACACTGCAACCACTACAGCCTTGCCCCAAGCACCTTCTATCCAACAGAAGCAAGTCGACAAGGCTGCAACAAAGTGAATATATTCCTTCTGTACATCGTCCTCTCATGTATCTCAACTTATTGAGCAGCCTCAATCGCAACAAGTTCGTGATAGATTTCCACAAACTGAGCAACGTGATGTCTCCAGCAAGACAAGCAGCTCACCAAGATGCAGATTCAAAAAATGCTTTCCCCTCTCACCTGGGAACTCAATGAAATGGATACCATTGCTTCCTAAGGAGTCAGGATTGATCCAGGTGGATATCGGTGGCCACCCACCTTTTCCAAATGGCTCAAAACGACTTTCTGGCAATTTTGGCAATTTACTATTTTTAGCAGGTTTTAACTTTCGCGGCCATTTTGAGGGCCCAAATGAAAGTTTTTTTATATCAAGGTTCTCAATGATATTCAAATTCATAATTTATCGATCAAAATTAATCTCCTTGATTATACCTTTCCAACGAGCTATCACATGCCTAAAACGGAGATCGTATGCAAAAGTTACGACCCCGGGAAGTTGATGTACTCACTTACCCAAACGGGGCCCACATGACTTTTGGCGCTTCATCTCCCAGGGTTAGGTTTTTGGATATCTAGGGTTTTTGGAATTCCTTATTATTGTAAAAATGCCTTCAGATCCTCATTGTAATCATCTTCTTGCGAATGCAAGTAGCCATCACATCTCTTCTCAGAGATAAGATGCCACCATTCTAGCGAGTTTTCCACTCTGTATTTTTTACAGTCTCTGTACATTTCTTTCATTGATAGAAATGTTGTATTACTGTATATCTTTGTTTATGGTTTCATATCCAATACATTTATTTTATATTATTGAATATCTGCGATATCTCTGTGCGTTTCTTTATTATATCTCCAATCTCATTTCGTGCCGAAAATAATCCGGATCAGATCTTCGGCGATCTGTTTAGAGTCCGGGTCAAATTTAGGGAGCCACTTCTCCGGGTGTTTGGGTAAGGGATGCTGAGGCCCAGGTACAGCTAATGCATCTTGGTCGAACCAAGGTCTGGTGGGATTATTCTGGTTGGCCATTGGTGTGGGCGGTGTCAAAGGCTGGGACGAGGAACTGCCTTTGTCAGAGGATTCTTCTCTGGAAGAAGAAGGGGATGAAGGAGGTGGTGAGGGTGGTATACCAGATCCTCCTCCTGCAAGAGTGAGGATTGGGTCTATAGGGTTTAAAGTGCGGTTAGTGTCTCCAAGTTGCTCTCTGATATCAGAGAAATCTAATGGTTGGTCCAAAGGTCAGTTTGGTTGTCTTAAGTGGGCGAAGGCACTGTGTGTTCTTATGAGAGATTTGCGGAAAATCTCTTGTACGTCACCACCTATGGGATTTGGAGTTACTGGTTCAACTATGATCTATAGATTTTCATTTGACGTGGTTGTTGTTTGAGGGACAATATTGTTGTTTGAATGACTTCTAGTCACTATAGGTGAGTCGGTAGGTGGTGGAGGAGTCTTACAAATGCCTCGTGCCATTAATAATTTTCAGACCCTCCTTCTAGCGCCATTTGTTGATGGGCGAAATTGACCGCTCGTCAACTGGAGGAGTGAATCCGGTCTGGGGTTGTCTAAATAACCCAAGCCATTTGGATTAATCCACTCAGACGGGTTTAATGGCTCTGTTAGCCGATCTAAGTCCTAAGAAAGTGAAAAAACAAAACTAAAGAAGCTAACTAAGTGAAAAACAATTGTTGCAAGCTATATACAAATCTAATATATATTCACAGTTTACTAACTAATATCTATAGAATAGTAGTTCTACTTATTAAATGTACAGTGTATCGATATGATTAAATATCTATTATATGTACAGTATTCACAAAATGAAAATTTTGATCGAAATCTGTGAAATCATATATGAATTGATTTATGAAAGAGAAACTATCATTCAGTGTTTTTGATTTTTTATAACTTTTATAAACGAGAAATGAAATGGCAGCTATCTAATTGAGAAATAAAAATAACAATCAACACAATGTATTGGACTACAGTAAATTCTTATATTAATTAAACTAATAAAATGAAACTAGCAAACTGACCTAAAGTATTATCTCCTATTCGTCCTGTCCATAGAATCTACATTTGTTGTTTGATGAGGCCAACCTGCACCAGTTCTTTACCAATGCTTCTCGTAAGCGTGAAGAAGTAATGCTTTGAATTCTAATGATAAAACGAGTAAGATATGTAGCGACAACAATTTATAATTTGACAAATGATCATATTAAGATAAATCTGACTATGAAAATTTGCATATGACTGCTCATTGAATAAAGAAGATCAACCTTCTAATCATCACATGTGAACAGATTAATTGTTGCATATAAAATGAGAGACATAAAACATGGACACTATATAAATCTCATCACATCAACCTGTAATAAATCATGATATCTGAAGTAGTCAAAATTTGATTACAAATCAAAATGAGCAAAACTTGAACAAAAATATGATATATTGAAGCTAAAGCTGTGCAAATATCCACTTTCATTCAAGTCTGTGAATCACAAATCCATATTTTCTGCTCCCAGGTAGTGATGGGTCTTAGTTTACAAAATAATACATTTATAAAGGCCACAGGATCAAAACACTTCCTATCGAAATCATCAAATCTATTCCAAAAATTGTGGGAAATACAATCTCCCAAATTCCCATTGTTATCCAAAACATAACAACCTAATCTAAAACCATGTAAAGAAATTGCATTTTCAGACATGCCACTAGCGATCCAATCTCCTTTAGAATTCATATGTACCTATAAACGCACAAGAATACATGATTTTAGATTGCATTTTAGTTGTAAAATCAAAGAATTCAAATTTTAGTAACTAGCTACAGAATCTCACGATTCTGTAGCTACTTATTATTATAAACAAAATCGTGTTTTATCAATTGAATCAAAACAAAAATAGATGTGATTTTGAGCAAACAAATCTTGTATTCTAATTCAAAATAAAAACAAAATCATCTTAAAATTACTTTTAAAATACCATACCTCGGATTCAGGGATTCGTTTTAATCAAGATATTTTCGAATTCACAATGGCAGTGGCCACCTCCACGTTTTTAAGGACAACAGAGCATGTGGTCTTCTGTCTTTTATCATTAGCTTGAGCTACATTTTGCAATCTATCATTTTCCTTAGTTAGCACATTCACTCAGTCCTCCAAGGACTTGATCCGAGATTGGAGCAAATGGACGTCTCTGTAATACCGGTCGAGCCACGACTGACATTCATTGCACTGTGGCCGAACAAGATGTGTTTTCACAGGTGAGGAACTTCTTAATTGACCTGTAGGTTCTCTGTCAAGTTTGATCCCAGGGAAGTCAGGGTTGTTTCTAAGACATGGTGGGAGGTTCGTCACAATGTCATAGGGATTAACTGAGTAAATTCCATGTGAGTATAGATACTCCTCGGTTAGAAACCGTTCAATTTCGGAATCAGAATCTTCACTTAACAGAATTGGTTTTTGGTCTGTGTTTTCTTTAGGTTTATTACAAGCACACCGTGAAACCCAGCGTGCAGCCTTTTTACCCTTGTAATTGACATCACTGTTACCTTTACACCTTTTCTTTGCAGACTTTTTAACAGGCTTACCACCATCTTTTGGATATGAATCAGTCAGGATGTTGGGTTGGATAGTATTCGAGTAGGTCGTGGGTTCAATAGAGGGCAAGAGCGAAGAAGGGGGAATGACATACCTGACAAGGGTTTTTGTAACAATGGATTTGTCAACTTGTCCTATTTCAGGACTAGCAAAACCATTCCTTAATAGGAAAGCGTCCCAACAATCGCCATTTAACTTCAACTAATGAACCGCAATAATTTTAATTAAACAGTGGTGGAATAGGGTGGAGTCGACTTTCTCCCTTTTGAAACACTTAGCCATTTTGTATAAACTCCGAAGGAGAAAATATGGCATGTTTAAGGGAAAATCGATAAAACTCATGAGCAACCGCAAGTGGTATAAGAAAACCAAACCGTATCTACCCTCACAGGTAACGAACTACTTGACAATTGCTAACAAATCGTGCCATCTACGTTTTACAGCTGTAACGGGCATACCTTTTTCACAGTTTTTAATCGTCCTTGAGGTAAAAAATAGTGACCAGAGGACTTCGTCAACCTTTGAGTTTTTAAACCATTTTTGTCCCATGGTTGGCAGACCAGTGGCTGAGCTAATGAGATCTTCGTTTAATTCAAGCTGGATGTCCCCAATTTTGGCTCTGCAACCATCGAACATTAGCGCAAATTGTTGATCAAATGCCAGGTTAAAACCCTCTAACTTCTCAACAAATACCCGCCAACCATTCCTCTCTAAGTCTTCTCGGGCATTATCAAACAACAAGAAAGTTTGGACACCATTGGGTTCAATTCTGACTACAGGAGCCATGGATAATAGCCCAAAATCAATAGGGTATTTGACGATAGGGTTTGATAGGATAGAAACAAAACCATTGTCCTGAAGCTTCCCCAACACAATGCAAAGGCAACTCGAAATGCAAGGGCAGAGTGTTAATGCTATGTGTGCGAGGATAGTGGAGTAGATCGAGGTCATGCACGAACATCATTTCAGGTTGTACTTGGAATGATGCCTTGGTGTAATGGCAGATTCAAATCATAATAGTGCCTATCCAAAAGAAATTCGATCAACATGTCAAATGAACCATTGCATACCCATGATTTGACCCAAAAATCAATATGTCGAATAAACCATTGCATCAAATATTTTGTAAATCAAAACCTTATTAACAATAGTCAAATGCATAAATGTTTGGTGTTTCGATACATATGTAACCAGTGGTGTGTTTAAGGTCAAGGAGTTATAACCATGTAAACAAATAGGTTCATGATAAACCAAATGAACATTAATCCTTTTATGTAATCAACATGAATTCCACTGTGGGTTTTCACGCTTGCAGTCGTGAAAACGAAAATGAAAAGCAAGTATGCGAAAAGCGAAGGATAATGGTGTCGTTTAAAAAGTTGCAATGAGTAATGAGGATTTAAAAACCTTGTCTAGGTATCTTGTAAAAAAGAAAGATAGAGATTAATATGGCTTCCAACAAGTACCAAAAGTACCAGAAGTACCAGAAGTACCAGAAAACCAGAAGCACCAGTCCAGAAATCCGCAGATCAGATTTGAAGGAGTAAAAGTTGGATTTTTGAAATTCCGACTGCACCAGCTAACTTGCCTTAGCTCAGTGCGCCTATCCCCTAGATCAGAATTTCAAAATTCAAAGTTTGAAAAAACAGGGTTTCCTCATAAAACCGTAAGCTCCAGCTACAGTTGCAGTCTCAGAACCAGATGCAGTTGTAGTCGTAGAACCAATTGCAATCACTCTTCAAGTTTTTGGTAATGATTACCACTACTACCAGATGGAGCCACTACCTACAAATGCTATCTGAGGCATGTACTCACCTATGTTTAATGGTTAAACCCTAAAGAGTATTTGCAGGAGAAGAGATCTCATGCCATATATCCAGAAGGATATCAAGATCCAACACATTTAGAGGAATGATGCAACCCAGGTGTGATTATTCTAATATGCATCTATTTGTTATGAAATTATTTTGATCAGTGTTGCATGTTGAAGCTATGATCAAATTATTATAAGAATTAAAAGTTGATCATAGAGCTTATCCTCTAACCTAACCTTTTGTCAAGATAGCATATTGTCTTAGTACAATAGACAGGTTGAAGAAAGCACTCATCACTTGAGTGAAGGAGACCTGGAAGAAAAGAAAGCACTCACTCTTGAGGACAAGGCTACATGTTTGATTAATCAAGATTCAAAGGTACACATGGAAAGTTTATGACTTTAGTTGAGATAACAATCGTTGTAAAGTATTATACTTGATAGCATGTGAGAATATAGAGGTATATGCTTTTTCTAATACAACTAACATATCCTCTAGGAGAAACCTTGTGTGTTAGTTTCAGATTGCCATGGAAGAATGCTTGGTCACAACACTATGAGAGTGTTGACCTCATTTCGTATTGTATTTATTATCTTTAATCTTTGATTCAGATAAATTATAAGTGATAGCTCTAAAGGAGATACTATGATGATTGTTCGTGCTATTACTTTATATTATCAGAAGGATATTATTCATGCTTGTTGTTTTGTTGACCTTGCTCCAGGTCACATGAGGAAGCTATAGAGAAGGTTGCAGAAGGAAACATGCTAAAGGAGAGATCATAAATGAAGCAATCATCAGTGGAAAAGAAGAAGGTGGGTCACTTAGAAGCTTCCATGACCCACGCTATTGAATAATCCATGTGAACTCTAGAAGATTATCTCACATCAACTACAAGGTGCTACCATACATATGCAAAGTTGTCACAAGTTTACCAGAACTCAAGGTTGATCAAAAAGGCATATGCAATGGATGTGCACAAGGGAAGAACATCAAGAACCCGTTTTCGAAGAGGGAAAATAAGGAAGAAGGAGTACTGGAACTCATTCATTCAGATGTGTGTGGCCCAATGCCATCCTCTTCCATTAATGGGTATGTATACTATGTATCATTCATTAATGATTATTCTCGTAAAAGACCTGAATATATTTGAAGTGTTCAACAAGATCAAGAAATTCAAATCCTTGATAGAAAACCTTTCTGTAAGGAAGATTAAGATACTCAGGTCAGATAATGGAGGAGAATATACCTCAAAAGAGTTCGTGAATATCTGCAAAGTTGTTGGGATCAATATCCCCAAGAAAATGCTGTAGTTGAAAGGAAGAAAAGAACAATTATGGAAGTTGTAAAGACCATGATTCACAATAAAGATATTCCTATGTGCTTATGGGTAGAAGTAGCGATGGCAATTGTTTATGTGCAGAACAAATTATCCCATAGTGCACTTGGGCTTAAGACACCAGAAGAGATGTTCATTGGAAAGAAGCCAAAGGTAAGCCATCTCAAAACATTTGGCTTTCCATTGTTTATTCATATAACGAAAGAGAAAAGAAACAATCTAGAACCCTCCAGAAAGAAGGGAATATTTGTGGGATACTGTGAGGTATCCAAGGCCTTCATAATGTACATACTTGGTCACCGCCATATTGATATCAGCAAGGACATGACCTTTGATGAAGAAGAAGCACTTAAGAAATCAAGATGTCAGCTTGAAGAAATGTATGAAGAAGAACCTGTAAATCCCAAGACTACAGAATCTGTGAGGGAAGTTCCCAGAGCTGCAGAACCTGTAAGGGAAGTCGTAACTTCCCCTGATGAGGAGACTCCTGAAGACCATGATACAATAGAAGTTAAATAACCTCCTCAAATGACCTTCTCCCATAAAAGAAAGCCTGCTTTGGCAAGAGAGATTATTCAAGATGGATAGAAGTATGGTGTTTCAGAAGGAACCACAAGACAGGTAAAAAGACCAAAGCCATTCTCCAGTTACATGGCTTTGATGTACAATCTACTTGATGAAGAACCTACATGCTTTGAAGAGGCCATTCAAAAGAAGGAATGGGAAGATGCCATGATAGAGGAATACCAATCCATAATGAAGAACAAAGTATGGGAAATAGTTCCCAGATTGAATAATAAAGATGGGGCATCCTATAGATAGCTCTTCAAAATAAAACATGTTGCTGATGGAAGTATTGAAAAATATAAAGCAAGATTTGTCACTCATGGATTTTCACAGAAGGAAGGCATTGACTATGAAGAGACATTCACTCCTATGTCTAGATAAACTTCAATCAAAACCATTATAGCTCTTGCTTCCAAGATGAAATGGAAGCTGCACTAGATGGACGTGAAGACAACTTTCCTGAATGGTGTTATCGAAGAGGAAGTGTATATAGAGCAACCCCAAGGATTTGAGGTTGAAGACAGGAAGTCTCATGTCTGTCGATTGAAGAAAGCCTTATATGGATTGAAGAAAGATTCTAGATCTTGGTATGTCCATATAGACAGTTTCTTGACGAGCTTAGGCTTTACCAAGAGTAAAGAAAACTCAAATATCTACTTCAAAATTACGGATAATGAACCAGTAATATTACTTCTGTATGTGGATGACTTATTCTTAACTATATAAGAAAAGCTCATCGCTGAATGTAAAAAGAGACTTGTCGCAGATTTGAAATGAAAGACCTTGGCCTAATTCATTACTTCTTAGGTATTGAGGTGTGGTAGAGTCCAGAAAGGATCTTCCTTAACCAATGGAAGTACACGGTCGAAATCTTAAAGAGATTCAACATGCTAGAATGCAAGCCCATGAATACACCCATGGAAGAGAAGCTGAAGCTGTTGGTCGATACTTTGTCAGACTTGATAGATTCCACACTGTACATACAGATTATTGGATCGCTGATGTACCTGATGAACACCAGACCAGACATCTGTTTTGCAGTGAACACCTTGAGTCCGTTTCTGGTAGAGACAAGATGTGTTCACCTAGTGGCTACAAAACATGTGATGAGGTACCTTAAAGGTACAATGGATTATGGTCTCAGCTATGATGGAGATCATGACTTCACATTGAGTGGATATACTGATGCAGATTGGGCAGGAAGCGTTGCAGACAAAAAAAACACTTCCGGATGTTGTTTCAGTTTAGGATTAGCCATGATCTCGTGGAATAGTAGGAAGTAATCTAGTATTTCTCTCAGCACAACAGAAGAAGAGTACATTGCCGCATGTTCTGCTATCTACGAAGCTATATGGCTTCGAAAGTTGTTGACAGGCCTATTTGACTTGGATATGAGACTAATTGCGATTCTATGTGACAACTAGAGCTGCATAAAGATGACAGAGAATCTTGTATTCCACGACAAGTCGAAGCACATAGAGATCCGCTATCATTTCATCCATGACATGGTATAGAGAGGAGCCTTGAAGCTCTAGTACATTAGCACGGATGAACAGGTTGCTGAAATGTTGACTAAGCCTCTATCTCGTGTAAAGTTTGAACACTTTCGAGATAATATTGGTATAGTCGGAAAGGACCCTCCCTGAAAGGGGGAGTATATATATTTTCCTTGCTTTTGAGATCGTTGTTAGACGTAAATAAATATGAGTCATTTCTTCTGACCTCGCTGTTAGATGTAAAGCATGACACTGTGGACTCCTTGCTTCTGACCTAGTTGTTAGACGTAAATAAATATGATTCCTCGCTTCTGACCTCGTTGTTAGACGTAAAGCGAGATGTTGATGTGTTCCTTGCTTCTGACCTCACTGTTAGACGTAAAGAAATATGAGTCATTGCTTCTGACATCGCTGTTAGACGTAAATCATGACGTTGTGTGTTACTTGGTTCTGACCTCATTGTTAGATGTAAAGTAAGATGAGTCATTGCTTCTAACCTCACTGTTAGATGTAAAGCATGATGTTGTGGATTCCTTTCTTCTGACCTAGATGTTAGACATAAAGCAAGATGATTCCTCACTTCTGACCTCATTGTTAGACGTAAATCGAGATGTTGATGTGTTCCTTTCTTCTGACCTCATTGTTAGATATAAAGCAATATGAGTCATGCTTTTGACCTTTTTGTTAGACGTAAAGCATGACGTTGTGATTCCTCTCTTCTGACCTAGTTGTTAGACGTAAAGTGAGATGATGATATTCCTTTCTTCTGACCTAGTGGTTAGACGTAAATCAAAATGTGACTGACACTAAGCTACTAGCTTAACAACTATGACATTGAGCCTGTGTACTACTACTAGCCTAGTGCTATGATGAGGTATCATTTTTTTACTTTGACATATTTGATGCAGATGATGATAGCATTCTTTCAAGAATGATTATGCTGCCGATGAAGAAAACTTCCGATGACTCGTAAATATGCTAGCCAATGTTTCAAGATGATATTGACGATACTGTCCTCCTGATGCCACTGATGATGCAGACCTCTCTCGCCTGATGCTAATGAAGAATACCCTTCTTGTTAAGGGGGAGTGTTGAAATAATGTAACTGCAAAGAGTATTCTTCTTATTATTTTTATTTTATTCATAGGATTAATTCCCATTGTGGATTAATCATGTCGGTAATTGTATTAGGACCAAATCCCCTTTTGCGGATTGGTCAACGGACAATTATAATAGGCAGAATAAGAGGTTGTCCCCAACAGTTAATAAGAAGACCCAGAAATATAATAAAGGTGGGTTTACCCACCCAGATTAATAAGTTGGCCCTGTCAGTGAAGAGACACTTCAAACATGATAGAACATGTATAAATAAAGAATGTTGGCGCCTCATTTGAACACAACTCACTTGCTCAATTTGAGAGACAAGTTCTAATCTATTACTGGCAAAGGAGAGAGGGAGAAGAGTGGCGCATCTTTTGGAGAGGACTTTCTGTATTGGTTTGAGTTATCTCTTGACATTGTATTGGCAATTTATGATAATGAAGTTTTTGTTGGGTTTTCTTCCCCTAGAGGGTTTCCCAGGATAAATGTTATGTCTCTTGTGAATGCGTATTTCTCAGTGATATTGTTCTTATGTTGCTCTTATCTATTGAAATGCAAAGAATTATAATAATGGCATAAAACATTAACACTGTTCACAAGATCAACATATATGATAAAAGAAATAAACAGATCTAAATTAAATTCTGAGTATAAAAAAAAAATCTGAGTGAAAAGACAAACCTCAAGCTTACCTCTTGATCTAAGAAAGATGAACCTATCACATGTGTGGATGAAAAACTTTATAATATGATCAGAAATAGTTTTATGTTCATGGATCAAACCTCTAGGGTTTGATCTCTTTCATAAGGACTTAGGAATAGTTTTTCCAAGGTATAGACCATCACAAGACAACAATAGGAAACAAAACTCAGATCTGAAAAGATAGTACAAAAATGAGGCTGCACCATCATCAAGAGAGAACAACTGAGGTAGTCACAACAAATAGGAGAGTGAGGAGTGAGTGAGTGCGAGTGTAATAGAACTATAGAGGGTAGGGTATTATTTATAGTTAGGGAGAGGGGTTAGGTAAATTTAAAATTATAATTAAATATTGACATTTAATTAATATAAATATTAATTAAAGTGTCAATTAATATTAATATTAATTATAAAAACCCTAAACACATATAAAACCCCAATCACATAAATAAAACCTCAATCACATAAAACAACAAGTGGGTACCTTTTAAGACAAAGTCAAGGGGGGTCCATAATGGAAAAACATGTCCACATGAGTCTCATAATGACCTATAAACTTTATCATCATAGCATAAGGGTGTCCATCAACAATGTTGTCATTTCCATATTCACAGGCACTCCTAGGTCTCATGGACCATCCAGTGAGAGAGGAAGAGGATCACACATCAACACATATTGGTATTACAACAAGATCTACCTGGTCAAAGACCAAGTTGCCACAAAACACTTGTGGGGGCCATAGAACACATGTAGGGTCTTATCCACCAAGGTACAAGACCAAGGATCAACCCATGCATTAAACAAGGTTTCCTTGTAACACATATAGGGGCCCTAGAACACATCTAGGGTCTTATATCAACCACCAAGGATCACATCCAAGGATCAATCCAAGCACTGAGAAAATATTCCATGGAGCACATCCAGGGGCCCTAGACACATCTAGGGACTTATATCAACCACCAAGGAACTTTTCCAAGGATCAATCCAAGCACTAAGCAAGGATGACCCCTTAGGAACCCTACCATTTGGATGACATTTTCTTCCCAAAAGGAAGCGAGAAGATGCCTAAAGTTCCCAATTATAGATAGCCATACTACTTATCTTCCATCTTGTACCAAAGGAGAAAAATTGTATTGTTGCGTAAAGGAGGAACGTTTGGAGGCAGAGAGATAGTGAGATTGCAATGAACCTTTTGGAGGCCCAGACATCATGATATTGCAGTACACCTGAGTTGAAATGACTGTTTGAGGAGGAAAGATGTGATATTGCAATGCACCCTTTGGAGTGTACTGCAATCTCATGATGATTGAGCCTCCAAATTAGGATGTTGTGATGAGGCATCACCTACAAAAGAAAATAATAAAAAATTTAAATGGCCAATTTTTAAATATCATTGAACTAGTTTAGTAGTATTAAAAAAAACACCTACAATGTCATTATTTACGTAGTGCACTGGTCGATACCACTGGAATGGTTGCCCCTTCATGCTCCTCTTCAACTGTACGAGCCTCAAGTACAACATTCTCCGCCATTGAGATCACAAACTTTATAAGGAAAATCATAAATGTATAAGTAAAAAAAATTAGATGTACAAAATGTATAACTGTGAAATTATCAAGTAAATGATTAAAATACAACAATATTACGTCATGTGCTAGCTCAATCGTAGCACCATCATGGGGATGTGAACCCGTGGAAAATTGGGACTGAATGGGATGATAACCATCTTCTAGTTGATAACTGTTATCAACACACTACTCTCCAATACTAGTGCATTCATTGACAGTGTTTCTCCACTGATTAAAACAAATTTGTAAATATTAATAATATCCAACATGACTATATTCTTTTAATAATAAAGGTTAATGTGGATTGAATTTTATTTACCTTATCCTGCAAGGTGGTTCTTGGTATCTTCCCCAAGATTTTTAGGCATTCAACTATTGCTTTATAGTCGTACTTGTAACCAAGGTGGAGGTCTTCCTGCGTGGTTTCAGTACCAAAATATCCACTCTGCATTGCATAAGAGTATGTATTTTTTTATGTTATTCACTACAATTACCTAGAAGTTTTAAGGTGATACAAATAGGATATTTCAGTACTTACAATTCATGACTACAACTTCAAGTAGTCTCCTTGGTCTATCTTGTGCTGGAAACATTTGGAAAGCCTTGTTTTTGTGGCCTTTAACGTGTCAGTCAACCTATCATCAAAATTTTCAAGTATACTAATATATACCACAATTTTATTTACATCTAAAAAAAATTGAAGGTATTCAATTGAAATTGTAATTTACCTTCTGGGACCAGAGGGTTTTTTTCCTTCATCTATCATTTCTTCTCTTTTGCGTCCTCAATGAGAACCTTCCACTCCCTCTCTGGAATCATCAAAGGACACTCATACCTATCATTTTGTTTCAAGTGCTTCCTATATGTTTCTCGCGTATATTTTAAATATTGGCCAGCTGCGACGGTGGCCAAGGTCTTTGTTAAGCCCTAATATTGGCTCATTACCCCTTAATTGGGGCATATTACATTAGTAATGTTATTTTATTTATGTTGGATTTATTCCATTAGTTTTAATTATACCTCCTAGTCTCCTATATATACCAAGGAGACATTTTCATTTGGAATCATCTTTGAATTGTACATTTATGTGGGCATAAGGAGGTTTCCCCCTCGAAGAGGCTTATTATATGAATTTCTCTCTTTTTCAAGGCATTCAGTACTTATTCTGAGGGTTTTCTATGCTATATTGATATTTGGTTCTTAACATATGGTATCAAAGCTCAAGGTCTTGGGGTTTCGCTGCTACATCTGATATACCTTGGCATTTTCTCTATAACATTTTTTCTACAACGTTTCATAAGGAACGACTTGGAGGATATTTAGTAGACAAATCAAGACCCTGAAATCTAAAGGATATTCACAAAAATTAGTAAGGTATATGTGGTAAAAATTTCATATTTTGGTTCATCTTACATTTGTAGATACACCCTGTGGAAGATGTGGTATCTAACTAGTCCTATTGACTAGTCTAAAGAAGGTGTTCCCGGTAAAACAATCATAACTTCTTCCTAGAGTATCCAAATTGAGTGAGACTAGTTGCATTGGATAGTGAATAGTTTGTAGTATTTTTGGTATGAGTTTCAGAATTTTATATCAATTATTTTGTGTGGGGCATGCTATACAAGTGACATCTCCCGGAAAGGCCAAAAATCAGCAAGTTGTGGAAAAGTTACCGTAAATTCCACTTGCCACCTCCAATTTTGATCATACCTATGGCATTGTAGAGAAGAAATATCAGAGAACTACAAAAAAAAAAGTTTCATAGAAGGGATGAAACTTTGGAGATACAACAGATAAAATATTGTCTAGCAGAACCACCTCAAAATCAAGGTTCAAAAGTAATACTTGGCCAACATGCCACCCAAAAGGGGAACTTCTAGACCAAATAAGCCTCCAGATAATACTGCATGGACTCTTGATGAAGGTGAAGAAATGCATAGGGACATGAATGATTTACAAAACAAGACAGTAACAAAAGATGAACTACAAGAGATGATGGAAGGTTTAAAAGGGGAGATCATGGAAGGATTGAAAAAATTCATAATAGAGAGGACACCTGAAAGTGAAAATGTATCCCATGAAATTCATGATGCGGAAACAAGGAAGGTGAATCAAGAATGGAGAATTTCCAACTTTGGGTTTAAGACCAACCATGTTCCTAAGATCGATATGAGGAAGTTTTATGGCAAGGACCCAATCACATGGATACTTCAGATAGAGCAATTCTTTGATCTACATAATGTGCCACATACACAAAAGGTATGAATTGCTTCTCTATATTTAGAACCCAATCAATTTGTATGGTATCAATGGCTTTGTTCTCGCAAATCACTCGTCACTTGGACAATTTTTACAGAAGAAATGATAGCACACTATGAGGATACAAGGAAAAATACCTTCTTTAGCCAATTGATAAATCTCAATCAAAAGGGTTTAGTTACAGAGCACATTGAGAACTTCCAAAAATTGAATATAAGGGTAAAATATATTCCAGATGAGCACTTGACTGATGTATTCATAAGAACTTTAAAGGATAATATTCAACATGAGGTTCTCCTTTGGGAACCCAAATCATTGGAGAATGCATTTAAGGTGGCAAGAAATGTTGAAAGTAAAAATATGGCTTTGGCTACTAGAAGGACCAATCCCAACATCTATAGAGAAAATAGTGTTCCTTCTTCTAAAACGCCTCAACCTACAAGGTTAACACCTCAACAATTGGAGGAAAGAAAAGAAAAAGGTTTATGATTTAATTGTGACAACAAGTACAGTAAGGGACATAAGTGCGGTGAGAAGAAATTATTCTACATAGATTGTGAAGAGGAAGAAGAAGAAGAAGAAGAACCATCTCAAGATGAAACCGTAGAAGAAATTTCATCTAAACAGTTGACTCCCATGATATCGTGTAATGATTTGGTTGGAATTATCACTCCTCAACCCCTCAAGATCGAAGGATACATCAAAAAGAAAAAACGTAATAGTCCTAATTGATTCTGGCAATACCCATAATTTCATTCACTATAAATTAGCCAAAGATTTCAATTGCTTTGTATATCCAACACCAGAGTTTCAAGTAATGATTGTATATGGAGAAACTATAAATTGCTCAAAAAAATGAAATAAGATCATTCTTACTATGGGAGAATATGTAATGAATATTCCAATGATTGCTATACCCATGGGTGGTGCTAATTTTGTACTAGGAATCCAATGGTTACAATCATTACGAACAATGGATTTTAATTTTCAAGAACTTTTCATGAAATTTCCATTGGAAGGAAAAGAAATTGAGTTAAGAGGTATCACAGGGAAACCTGGTAAGGTGATAAGCTCTAGTGGCATGACAAAATTATTGAGAAAGGGGCATCAAGGTGTTATTGCACAACTATGCTCACTATATGTTCAAACATCTAAGACATTTATTCCTCAAGATATCCAAGGGATCGTTGATAACCATTCCAAAGTATTTGAAGATATTCCCAAAGGTCTTCCACCCACTTGAAATCATGATCATGAAATTAACCTAATTCCTGGGAGTGTTCCTCCTAACATCAGGCCATACATATTCCCTTATTCACATAAGAGTTAAATTGAGCGCATGCTTGAAGAAATGCTAGAGACTGGAATTATTAGACCTAGCCAAAGTTCTTACTCTGCACCAATGGTATTCAAGAAAGATAACTCATGGTGTATGTGTCCAGATTATAGAGAGCTCAACAAGATCACTATTAAAGATAGGTTTCCTATTCCTTTCATTGATGAATTGTTAGATGAACTACCTGGAGCAATCTATTTCACAAAATTGGATCTCCGTTCAGGGTATCATCAGATTAGAATGAAGAAAGAAGATATCCCAAAAACAACATTCCAAATTGATGAAGGCCATTATAAATTTTTGGTCATGCCTTTTGGCCTTACAAATGCACCTTCCACATTCCAAGGGTCGATGAATTCCATTTTCAAGCCCTTCCTTCAAAAATTTGTGTTAGTATTTTTTGATGATATACTAATCTATAGAAAGTCTTGGGATCATGATGTGCAACATGTTGACAAGGTGCTACAACTACTAAAGGAGAAACAAATATATGCCAAACCATACAAATGTTTCTTTGGAGTAAAGGAGGTAGAGTATTTGGGTCATATTTTATCTCATGAAGGTGTTAAGGTAGACCCTAACAAGATTAATATCATGATGGACTGGCCGATTCCAAAAACCTTGAAGAATCTTAGAGGATTTTTGGGTTTGATAGGTTACTACCGCAAGTTTGTTCGACTCTATGGAAGAATAGTAGAATCTTTAACAACACTAACTAAGAAGGATGCATTTTCATGGAATGCAGATGAAACTAAAGATTTTGAACAACTTATAGAGGTGATGTGAAAAGATCATGTCTTGACCACTCCATACTTCACAAAAACCTTTATTGTGGAATCTGATGCCTCGAGAAATGGAATTGGTGTTGTCCTAATGCAAGAAGGAAATCCCCTGGCTTTTGAAAGTTGACCACTCAAGGGAAAGGACTTACTCAAACCCATTTATGAGAAGGAAATGATGAAAACACTACATGCATTGAAGAAATGGCGTCCTTACCTAATAGGTAGGCACTTCAAGGTTAAAAAAAATCATGATAGCCTTAAATACTTCTTGGAACAAAGACTATCTTCAAAAGAATAACAAAAATGGGTAACCAAGATATTGGGTTATGATTTTGAAATCGTCTATAAAAAGGGGAAGCAAAATCTTGTGGCAGATGCACTCTCAAGAAAGGATGAAGATTTTGAGGCCTTTCTCTGTGCTATCTTGATCATCCAACCTGATTGGATAATAGAAGCAAGGGATGAATGGAAGAATGACGAAAATATGTGGAGTTTCATTCAAAGGTTGCAACAGGATTCCAGTGCATCAGATACATTTACATGGAAAAATGATTCACTATGGTACAAAGACTGCTTATATTTATGTAAGAACTACCAACTCAAACAAAAGCTATTATTGGAATTGCGCACCTCTCCAGTAGGAGGGCACTCAGGATTTTTGAAAACCTACCATAGAGTCAAGAAGGATTTGTTTTGGGATGACCTTAAAATTGATGTTCAAAGGTTTGTGGTAGAATGTTTGGTTTTCCAACAAAATAAGGTGGAAACAATTAAGACCCTAGGTCTTTTACAACCATTATTCATTCCAAGTCAGCACTGGGAGGAGGTTTCCATGGATTTCATCATAGGGTTACCAAAGTCTGAAGGAAAGAGTGTCATCATGGTGATTGCTGATATACTAACCAAGTACGCACACTTTTGTGCACTCTCTCATCCCTTCAAAGATAGTATTGTTTCCACCGCATTCATGGAGACCGTTCAAAATCTACATGGCAGCCCAAAGTTTATTGTAAGTGACAGACATCCCATCTCCACTGGACATTTTTGGACAGAATTATTTTCTTGTTTGGGTACTCAATTGGCTCATAGCTCATCCTATCATCCTAAATCTGATGGACAAACCGAGATAGTGAACAAATGTCTAAAAGGCTACCTTCATTGTTTTGCCTCTGATAAGAAAACACAATGGTTCAAATGGTTACCCTTGACAGAATGGTGGTATAACACTTCCTTTCATACTGCAAAAAAAATGACAGCATTTATGGCACTCTATGGATACCACGCTCCTTCCATCACATCTTCTCTAAAAGAAAAATCTAAGGTTCAAGCAGTGGAAGATCACATCGAGAATCAACAACAAGTTCTCCAAATCTTAAAGGACAACCTGACCATAGCAAAAAATCACATGAAACAACAAGCATATCAACATCGTACTGAAGGAAGTTTTGAAGTAGGGGATTGGGTGTTTTTAAGACTACAACCATACAAACAGATGTCCCTCAAGCAATACAAAAGGGATAATAAATTATCACCAAATTACTATGGCCCTTATAAGGTGTTGCAAAATATTGGTACTATGGCATACAAATTAGAGTTGCCCGCATCTTCACAAGTACACCCATTTTTCCATGTTTCATGCTTAAGGAAGGTTATAAGAGACAAGATCCCAGTTCAAACTATATTGCTAGAACTTGACGAGGATGGAAAAATCATATTGGATCTTGAAGCCATCACTGACACAAGAGTTCGCCAACTGAGGAATAGATCCATTTCAGAGTATCTCATTAAATGGAGGAAACTATCGGCTAGAGATTCCACTTGGGAAGATGATTCTTTTATACAGAAGCATCCAGAGTTACTCAAGCGTTGCGGAAAACACTTGTCTCAAGGGGAGGGGCATGTTAAGGCCTAATATTGGCTCATTACCCCTTAATTGGGGCATATTACATTAGTAATTTTATTTTATTTATGTCGTATGTATTCCATTAGTTGTAATTATACCTCCTAGTCTCCTATATATACCAAGGAGACATTTTCATTTGGAATCATCTTGGAATTGTACATTTATGTGGGCATAAGGAGATTGCCCCCTTGAAGAGGCTTATTATCTGAATTTCTCTCTTTTTCAAGGCGTTGAGTACTTATTCTGAGGTTTTTCTATGCTATATTGATATTTGGTTCTTAACAGTCTTATTAAATGTATCTACACCAAAAAGGGTTTCTAGATAATCCATCAATTATTTTTTGAGGTTGGAATTCTAGGAATTCCACCTCTCCCATATGGTGGGCCCAAAAATCAGCAAAGCCTTATTCTCCAAGGACCCGTAAAAATCGTTGTTCCCTACACAAAAAATGATTATATGATTATTAATTTAAAAATAATAATTTAGATGATTTATATTTGTCTACATAGAGAACATGAAAAAAAAAAAATCAAAAAAATTACCTGAAACTTTAACCTTCTTTAATGGAAGCCCTTCCTCGTTGACCATAAATTTTCCCTTAAGGGTCCCTGTGTTGTTCACACTTCTTTATTTAGGAAAATAAACCATATATTTTTTCAAATCCTCGACCTCATCTCTGTCACAACCTCTAGAGACTAGGTGTGTGGCCGCTTCCTTAGTGTGTGTGTTGTGGCTCCCACCTAATGGTGTGGAAGGTGGAGATATGAATTGCTGCATCCTGGCATCTATACGAGGGCCTGTGTCGGGACCCTACGACATCTGTGTAGTGCCACTACTATTGATACCATGCATGTCGGTGTCAACAGGATCCAAAAATCTCTATATAAGAAGGAAACTATTTTTTCGTTTAGATAATGTAAAAGTTAAAATCAAGCTTTCATAATTGATCTTATGAAATAAAAATAAAACCACTTGAAATTATGGATATTACCTTATATGTCTTAATCCTTTTCATAACTTCTTTGATCCTTTCTTCAGCCTCAGGAGTTTGATCTAGAATATCTAACAAGTCAGTTAGTTCCTTGTTTCCTTTATTAATATGTTTTCTAATAAAAACCATAGGGTATGGGCATTCATACAAATCCATTTCACCAAGCGAATCATCATCAACATTTTGTCCCACCGACTACACATTCAACAAAATAAATGATAATTCAGTTATGTAAACAAATTAAATAATTGATTGCCACAAAAATAAAATGCACATTAAATGCAATTTGAAAATTGTTTTTCATTTACTTGTTCTGAGGCCACTTTTGATTTACCATGATCATCCTACCACATTACAATAAAATTAGAACCGTGATCATTATCATGAGAAATCAATTCAAATTTATGAGAAATTCAAATGTTGATAACAAAAATAGAACACACTGAGTACTAAACAGACCGAATCTTTCAAAATGGATTAACATTGTAAAGAACATAATGAAAATCATAAAATATGAGAGTCATTTCTTACAGGTTGGGTAAATTAGTATACGTACCACCCCCATAATAACAACATATGTATCTATTCAATTTAAATTGTAATCAATCAATAACTCTTCCCCTGTAGCTATTGATTTTATTGCACATATTCCCCATTTCTTTTGGCCTCCCGTCAATATAGATAGTTTCTCGTTTATTTTGTTCATTATCTTTTAGCTGTATATAATCTGCAGCCAAGTCATATCTTCACATAATTTTATATATTGGACTATTCGTATCCAATATTTGTAGATATAACAAGGTCTGACGTACTCCATCAATTCAATTAATCCTTTGTAACAGACCTTTATTCCATCCATGGAAAATATCCCCAAACCATGTAATGATGATGGAGCAATTTGGTATATCCTTTTGTTTACACAAAAATCAGTGTTTATTTCAGGAAGATCCTTGGGTACCCATTATTTCACTATATGTTTGTACCTCAAGGGAACCTTGATTTTGTCTATGCTCTCATGATCATAATAACACGATCCCCCTTTCACAAGAAAAAATTACATGCATCTATGGATTTTTCTTCTGATCTTCTCACCTCGAGTTGATCTCCGCCTGTTAGACCTACTAGATGTCTCACTTTCCTCTATTCTACCTGAACTTCCATCACTCAATGAAGATAGAGCTGACAAATACCTATTATATTGTACATCCTATAACACCATTAACGACAATAACATTTATTCAATCAAGATGTAACACTAGTTCATTACTAGTATCCTATTAGTATAATAGTAAGCTCATAATGATTACCATAGTGTTACTCTTTTACAATTGTATTATGCTCTATTACTATTGGTATACTATCTGGGCATTATAGGGGCATGTTTGAAGTCAAATGAAATCAACACTAAGAAAGACAAATCATTTTGAGATATTTTTAGTTTCTTACAAATTCATGTTCTATGCCTCTCCCTATCTAGTCTGTTTCATATTTTTGAGCTTTGGAATTGAAATGGTTAGAGTCGGATAAGGGGCACTCATATCATCTATTTTTTCCAGTGAAAAATTGACCCAAACTTGATATGAACTATGAAAAGAATTAGGATTCCACTTCTATGTTGGGAATTTTTCTCATGTAACTTTACCCTAAGAGTTTTTGGATAGTTTAAAGACAACCCAAATCATGGTATTTTTGAAAAAAATGAACAAGAAAGGTGGAACCTTAACTCACCGAAAAGACTACCCTCGTCAGAAATATGAATATTATTTCAAATACATGAGTATTCCAATACTAGACTACAATGCCTATGTTGAACACTTAAGTGGACTCTAATAACAATGATAATACAACAGAAGGTCATGACTAGGGAAGAGGGAACCAAGGTGGCTAAGGTGGAGGATGTCATTCCTCAACCCAAGGAGAAGAAATGGTAGAAAGGTAAAGGTGGCCTATACATGCCAAAAGGGAGCGAACAATTGAGAGTAAAGTACATTGTTAATTAACAAATACGAGATTTGTTATTGATTCACAACCCATAGATGGCTACAAAATTGTAAAGGCTAAGGCATGCGTTCAAGTTATTGACAATGGGATAAGTGATGTTGTTGTTTTTTTCCATTAACTTGACTCACTCCATCCAAAAAAGGACAAATGTTTTAATTACCTTGAATCATTCCATCCCAAAAGGACAAATGGGTCAAGCCATTGTTCAAAGGCCACGATTACATATTGGTCGGATTAATGGTGAATGGACATTGCGGCTAAGTGGACATTTCATGGGATTCATTATGACATTTGTAATTTTCACAACTCCCAAGGTATCTTCACAACTCATGATTTCGTTCACAACTCTCGATGCAATATTACAATTCTCAAGGCATTGGTCAGAATAACATAGGAAGTTTGAAGATATTCTTCATGCACATGGACCTCTCATGCCATGCCATGTTACAAGTATTGGAGTGGTCAAATTGTTTGTGCATTTGAAGGCATGTGTCACATAGTTTGATGGATGACCTCCTAGTTTGATCGATGTTGGATATTGACGAGAAAACATGGTTCCTAGAGAAGACATCGATGGATAAGATTTTTTGGAAATGAACTTGGGAGATGGATTGCTTGAAGGAATTGATATCCAGGTGGGGAATTGTTCTTATTGTCAGGAGATAGACAATTTTAAGATTTCATTTTGGTGCTCCATCCTTCATATGTATGGTCACCTTAGGTAAACTTTCCCTAAGAAATATACACCCAATGACAAGGAAGAAGTTGAAGAGTGAATATAGGACATTACGAAGCTCATAATTTATCTCTTTCAAATAGATCAATTTCACGTCTATTTAAAATTGAACAATTTCAAGTCTATTTCAAATAGATCAATTTCACGTCGATTTAATAGTATTTAAAATTAAGCTTCTATGTCTATTTCATGTGGATGATGTTTATTCGTTATTAGATATATATTATATGGCGAAGAATGACTTTTCCGGGTTTTAATTAGTCATGTCCTTAAAGGATAATATAATTGAAGGTTCAAATAATGGAATGTTTGTCGAAGTAGTTTCAATGGAACACTATGTTATATTACATGTCCTCGCGTTATCCTAATGTTTTGGCAAGGTGTCTCGGGTGAGACCTTCCTTGTAGCAAGGGATTGATATGCCAATACTACACTACAATGCCTATGCTGAACACTTAAGTGGACCCTAGTCTGTTTCTCATGCCAACATTTGGTTCAATTGTAAAGACCCAATCTTGCTAAATGTGAGACCTTTGTAATATGGCTGATTGATCATACTAGGAGTTAGTAGGGTTCTAGTGGAAGGGAAAGTAATAAATACTAATCTTTCTACGAGTAGTGTCTACAACCCAACGAGAAAACCAAGGCCAAGTTTTTTTTTCCATACACTAGTCATCAACATGGTAGAGGTCCAAGTTAGTTTTATGCTTAATTCATCACAGAATTAAAAAATCATAAGACAAAACAACAAAAATTGCATTGAAATTTTGGACCCATTGATTTATCTACACAATTGGGCCCATTTTCAAAACTTGGTACCGAAATGAGGAGGTAAGATGACAAAATAAGGATTGGTAGGAGGCCCATCGACCCTATCGTGCATCATTTTTTTTTAAATATTTCAATACAAAACCTAAGAATACCAATTTTGGTGGCATCATTGTTGATGCTCTGATCAAATCCCCCTTGGCTCTGATCAAATCCTCCTCTCTTCCCTAACCTCCTCCAGGTTCCCTCCTCTTTGCGTGACCTACCTCCTCTGGGTTCCCTCCTCTTTTCCCTAACCTCCTCTCCTTATCCTAGCTTGCGCAACCACCTACGACCTCCTCTTTATTGATCTCACCTTGGCCTTATCCTAGTTCATGCAACCAGCTACGACCTCCTCTCTTCTTCTCCTCTAGCTAGCTCACGCGCAGGGATGAAATGGGTCTTATCCTCCAAATATAACTCTCCTTATCCTCCAGGTAGCTCTCTCCTTCTCCTCCATATAGCTTGCGCGTGAGGATGAAATGGGTCTTCTCCTCCAGCTAGCTTGTGCAGGGATGAAATGGGTATTTTGTTTTTTTTGTTTTCAATTTTTTTTTTGTTATTTGGTTTTTTTTGGTATTTTTTTTGTTTTTTGTTTTTATTATAGTTATATATAATATAATATATATATTATAATTCATACCATGGATGAGTAATAAATATCCTATATTCTATCAAGATTCTAGGGTTACTTCAACCCTTACACTACCTAATCAAATATGGGAAGAGATATTAATGTATTTCATAATAGCATTACCAAAATTAGAAGATAAGGATAGACTCAAAAAATTATGGAACTCAAAGTTCATATACTACAAGCCAAGTGGAAAACATTTTCATGAATGAAATTCATAGGCTTTGTGGATTTGCTAAGGTAATAGTTTGTGAGAAAGATCCAAAATTGATAAGAAAATTTTGGAAGGGTTTATGGAATATAATAGGAACAACATTATCCATGACTTCAATATATCATCTACAAACAAATGGTCGAGCTTCAAGATGAAGAAGGAACATTGATTCCTAAACTAGAAGAATTTATAGGTTGATGATGTATTTATCTTCAAAATAGAAAAATTATGGAGTACCTAATCAAGTGGAAGAACATGGATCTAGAAGGAGAGGCGTGGGAAGATGAGAAATTAATGAAGAAAAACCTTCCATCAAAATCTTTGAGGAGAAATATTTTTAAAGCAGGGGACTATGTGAGGGTCCTAATCCACATTCACTATTATGATATTAGTTATAGTTAGGTCAACATAGAGTGTACGATACATCATGCCACCTTTATCTCATGTTTATAAATACAAGAGACCTATTTGAGTATTTGACTCATGTTTTTCATTTGAACATCTTGTAATTGGATTCTATTCTCTCAAAGTATCTTTTTATTTACTCATTCACTTGTTCTAGGAGTGACATTACTAAAATTGGTGTCAATTGATGTTAAATGGGTTATTTGGTACATAATAGTGTTCTCATTATGGAGGATAGAGAAGGAGATATTCTTGTGTAATTTTAGGATGTGACTACATGTGCCAAGAAGGGCTTACCAGTTTTAAGGCTATCTTTTTGATGATCTTTGGTGGAGTGACTAGCTTTTGTTAGGAGTGATTCATGGATAGGGGGAGTTTGTAGCTAGGGATTTCTCATGGTTTACCTAGCTAGGCTTGGAGAGATTTACTTGTACAATCTTGGATTGAGTTTTTGGTATGTATGTGTGCTTCATATTATATCTATGTGTGTGTGTGTGTGTGTGTGTGTGAATTATTCAAGCTATCCAAATTTCGTATAATTGTAGATTTGAATTGTAGCCCCCTCCTCATATAAGTTCTCCTAGAACTAATCACATAAGCATGGATTCTAACCTTTTCCCTAAATCAAACAAATGGTGAAATTATCATAATCTCAACACTCACAACTTGAATGAATGTCAAGTCCTTCGACATAAGAACTATTATTCTTCCCAGCAAGGCTTATGATTTCCCTTGGTCCAAGTTACTATGACTTGAAAATGAACTTCTCCTAAAAAATATGATTCATCTCAACTCAACACTTCTTTAATACAAGATATCCTTCCTCAACCTACCGAAAACTCCTCCTCTTGAACCTAGGTCAACATAAAAAACCATCAAGTCACTCCCTCTGACACAAGCATTGGGTGATGTACCTCTAAATTCCTCTTAGACCCACTCTTACCTCATAGGTTGCCTCAAAATTAGGGAGAAATTGAAACTACACTCAAAATTAATATACACTCGTGAAACCCAACTACATGCCAAGTTAATTCACACCCATGTTGTCTCAGTGGGAAATTACATCCGATGATGGGTTATAGTTGGGCATTGTACCTGCACCCCTCTTAAAATGACTTGAAATGCAATCACATTCCTTGGGAACTTGTGTCATTCATGAAAGAAACCTTCCTCCTCTATGTTGAACCTTTTTCTTATCCCTTCCATTGTTGTGCCGCCATCGATGGGTTCTCTCTTGAACTAATTTTTATTGTGCTGTTGGCTTTGGTGAACTTGGATTTGGTCGTCGAACCTATGGGTGGAAACTCATTTCCATTCATTTGGGTCTCCTAAAGAGAAATTACCATGGGGCACTTAGTCATTTGATTAATGAAACACAACACAATTAACTTAGTTATCCACCCTAGTCCTTATAACTATTCTATATCATTCTCTCTTAGAAGTTGTATGCATGGGATTGGCTTAGCATTGTGTTGTTCCTCTCCCCTTGGCATAGTTTGTTGGAAATATTGGATTTTATCATATCTCCAATTGGGTATTTTTCTTCACATCAACATTGTGATGGATTCCACTACATATTTGACATGTGTATCTAACCCATGCACTAAATCCATCAACATACTAATCCAGACACAAGTTACAATTATAATCCATACACATAATTTATGCACCTACCCACACACCCAACCCATGAATCTAATGCATGGAACTAGAGCACACAGCTAACCACTATTGATGTTAGTGTTTGAATAAGGGTGTATGTAGCTATCACATCAACCCAAGAACTTGCACTGCTAATTTGCTAATTACTCCTAATTCCAAACATGGCCACTAAGGCACTAACCCAAAATGAATATTCTAAGTCACCCAAACATCCTAATGAACTTAACCCACAAAATTGACCAATGTAGCTAATCGATGCACTTAACTCACACAATTGACCAATGTAGATAATTTATGCACTTAACCCACACACTTAATTTGGTGCCCCATCAATGAACTTCTCCACACTAGAAGGAAAACCCACTTCATTGCATTAACATTCCATGTTGCTAACAAACCCATTTTCCATAATATTATATTTGGGTAGTATTAAGTCTTAGAATAAATCAAAAACATACATAGATGGATTATTAAAATGTAGTGGAAAAAATTCAACAAATTCTTAATGATTTCAGGGAAACCATGCCCATGTTCAACATTAAGCACATTCACATACACAACTTGCATGAATACAATGCCAGTGTCATTATGGAGAATATAATAAAATTGCATAATTATTAAAAGAGAGAACACATGTTTTTTTAACAAGAGATGGTCCAAGAAACTCACTGCATAAAAACAATTCATTTCCCTACCATAGTCGTCTAGTGTAGATGACACCACCAATTTGGGCTATGAGACCACCAAGGTGAAGACACCATCTACATGCTTACATATCATTCAACCCAACCCATTGCTCTCATGAATCGATGAATTTGTGCACTATAAAGTACCACATGCACCTCATCCAATGATCAATCAACCATAAATATCTCTTCCATGCCATACACAACACAAGGGGAAATGATTCCTTTATCTACTCAACAATCCCTCAACCGTCTCCTTCCTTTTCAGTGCCCTCAAGTAGGCATAAATATTCCAATCCACTTGTTGCTTTATGGGAAACCTAGTGGAGTATTTCCTTAGCTCTTAAATAATTAATAAGAAACTATTTCATGGGAATGGGGTTAAAGGTTTTCTAATTTTTCTTTCCTCTATGGTTATCTACAACCATATATCTCTATTCCAAGGTTTTCTATTCCCTCATTGTTGCATTAGTTTTGGTCATTTCTAAATTTGGATCTTTGAGTAACTAAGGGGAATATAGTGTGGGGGTTATGTGAATAATGGTGAGAATGATCACAAGAGAATTTCCATGAGGTAGGAGAATGCATGAATGACTCACACTTATTGAAAATGTTTAAACTCCGTGTTCATGTGGGGATTTATTTAATTTTGGAGGATATCAAAGATGTGTCATTGTGACTAAGTGGACATATGTTGGTGAGAATGATGTCATCATCTCATCATGTTCAATCACATATTTTTCAGAGGACGATGTCATAAGCTCATCATTTTTATTACTGCTTTCATCGACCCAGTCTTATTATTGTCATCATAGTTCTGAAAATGTCCATAGTTAAAGTGATCTCATGAGGCAAACTGCACTCTGAGTAATGAATACCATGTCAGATCAAGATCTAAATTCTCTGCATTGAATTACATCACCAGGTTTTAATGAATTCTCATCTACTTGAAACAAAAATTGATCCTGAAAACCAAATCGATCTTGAAATCCAAATCAATCCTTGATGATAATCTAGATAACCATAATTTAATTCTTTGGATACCCACTATGATTCTTGCAATACTCTCTTGGTAATAAAATAATTGTATATATTTTAAAAGCTTCAATCACACCCTTTGTGGTAGACATCATATGGGTCGGGTATGTTATTTACATGTAGCATTTTGGATTTGGTATCAAGCAAATATTTTCCAAGGTGCATTCATGCAAAAATCCTTATTCAGATGGATTTAATATTTAGAAGGAGAACATTTATACTTTCATTAACACTCATCGTAGCCCCAACATTATCAATTTTCCCACAGTAATTTGTAGCATAGAATATGGTGACCAAATTCCTATCTGCATAGGGTTTTGTCAATATTCCTCACTATAATCATGTAGCAATACTGATCAATATATTTTCATGTTGACAAAATTTGGATCTTGTCATTCTCATCATAACATGCATGTACTCGATTTTATTTCATGTTCTTGTATGCCACATACATCTTGATTTGTCCATGATAGGGATTGTTGTATTGTAGTGACAAATTTCCTTAATGCACATTGTTATTTTTTCAATGCCAATGAACAATAGTGACTCTCATATATTTGACATCAATGCCAATGCCATCAATGACAACCTGTATTTCCATATTGCCAATATCTCTCTAGACATTTATTCAATAATGGAAAACCTTTCTTGAGTCCTTTCTTGATACATTCTTACATAACCCGATGCAGTACTAATTCAAACCTTATGGTACAACATTTTTGTATAGGTTATGCATCAAAATTTGACATGGTTAGACTAGATAGTTTCCTAATTCAAACCTTGTGATACAATATTCTTACAAAACCTTGTCATACATTCTTACAGAACCTTCCGGTACATTCTTATAGAACCTTTTGGCGATACATGGTTATTGGTACTAATTAAAACTTTGTGATACATTCTTACAGAACCTTGCAGTACTATGCATCGAAATTTGACATGGTTAGATAATATAGTTTACTTGAAGGTATGGGAGGGTTTCGATAATTAAGGATGTTTGATGTCCCCGCATAATACTTAAGGAGAGTTTTATTATTTAATTACCAAGTCGAGTTGATGTTGGAGAATCTTCAATTCACCCACCACAAATGTCATCTTACACCGACCCCACATAATGAGCAGTGAATGGGGCCAACATTGAAATTTACTCAAACTGTGCATGTATGCATCGAAATTTGACATGTTTAGACTAGACACATGCCTTGAAGTTATGGGAGGGTTTCAATACTCAAGGATGTATGATGTCCCCACATAATATTTGATATTGTCCAAATTTGCATCAATGTTCATCATGTTGCACCTCTCATTGTTATCATTCATCATTCCCTTATATAGAATCATTGTCAGAACTATATTGAAATTTGAAATGGAACTTAAAATAAACTCATTACAAATTTCTTCCACCAAACCTGCACAGTGAGCAGTGAATGGGGCCAACATTGAAATGTTTTCAATCGGTGGCCGTATGCATCAAAATTTGACACGGTTAGACTAGATAGTTTCCTTGAATGTAAGGGAGGGTTTTGATACTTTAGGATATTTGATGTCACCAAATAATACTTAAGGAGGGTTTGATTATTGAATTACCAAGTAGATTTGATGTCATAGAAGCTTCAATTCACCCACCACAAATGTCATCTTGCACCGACCTCACATACTTATTAATTAATAGGGCCAACGTTGAAATTTCTTCAAAATGTGCATGTATGCATTGAAATTTGACATGGTTAGACTAGACACATACCTTGATGGTATGGGAGGGTTTCAAGACTCAAGGATGTCTTATGTGCTAACCACATAATCTTTGAGATCATCCATGTTTGCAACAACATTCGTAATGGTCGTGTCATTGTCAAATGTCGTTGTTTCCATCTATATAATCTTTGTTGGAACTATCTTGAAATTTCATGGAACTTCCAATTCAACCACCACAAATTTCATGCACTGTTGAGAACCAAACTTCAATATAGCATAGAAAAACCTCAGGAAAAGTACTCAACGCCTTGAAAAAGAGATAATTTCAGATAATAAGCCTCTTTGAGGGGGCAACCTCCTTTTACCCCACTTAAATGTTCAAGTACAAGATGATTCAA
>ML776920.1:3382281-3402591 GCA_009831015.1 Picea engelmannii | reverse complement strand
GACTAGGAGGTATAATTACAAATAATGGCCTAAAGGAGACATAATTAAAATAACATTACTAATCTAAATTACAACTAATGGCCTAAAGCCGACATAAATAAAATAGCATTACTAATCTAATATGCCCCAATTAAGGGGTAATGAGCCAATATTAGGGCTTAACATGCACCGACCCCACATAGTGAGTAGTGAATGGGGCCAATGTTAAAATTTATTCAATATGTGCATGTATGCATCAAAATTTGACATAGTTATAATAGACACATGCCTTGATGGTATGTGAGGGTTTCAAGACTCAAGGATGTATGATGTCATACATAAATGTTTTGAAAACATTTCAATGTTGGCCCCATTCACAGGTCACTGTTTCCCATCATGTACTCTAGCTCTAGTACAATGTCTTTTAATAGTTGTTTCCTTTAAAATTTGAATGATTAGAAAATTAAAATGAAATGATGACGAGATGAAACAATATATAGAGTGGGTCTGTGAGTGATATTTGAGTATAAATATGAATAAATGAACTTCTCTTGTTTTTGAGAATAATTTATTCTCTACTAAACAAGGACAACCACATGAAGGTGGAAGCTCATATGGCCCCTCCCCCCCCTCACATTTCTCTCAATTCCCCAATACCCAATATATGAAATATAAAACAAACAAAAGGAACATATTAATCATGCATATAAACTACCAGAACCAAAATGAAAGAAAACTTAAAAACATGTAATTAACCCACATAATTAAAAATTATTTAAAGAGAATAATTCATACAAATTAAAATATCTAGTTACGTACCTCATCGACCAATGCAACATTTGTATCATCTTCTTCTGTATTTTCTTCTTGATCATCCAAATTGATATATGTATCATCATCTGGTTCATAAACACTATTTAAAGGATTGATGATATCATCATCATCATCAATTTCATTTTCGATCATATCTTCATCGATATCATCATCAAGAATTATCACATTGTCTCCTACGCCTGGTTCATATTCTCCTTCTTCTTCATCTGTCGACCCATATTCTTCCTGATCTAGATCTACATCATAATCTTATTCAATATAATCTTCCTCATCTATAGTATACTTTACTGTCCTTCCTCTTGGATCATATCTAACAACAAATGACCAATCCCTCTTACCTGGAACCTTTGAGTAAAATACTTGTTCACATTTACTTGGAAAAACATAACGACCATTTGTTTTTTCAAAATATGTTGTTTTAATCATCGTAAATCCATTGGCATGTTGAATAATGTTTGTTTCCTCATCATGTTCATGCATTCGTAACCTATACCATTTGACATTGAACAAAACTAATTTGAAGGAATTAAAGTCACAATCAATTATATCATTCAAAAACCCATAGTATTTATATTCGGATTCTCGAGGACGCCTGTCACTCCTAGAGGAAACATTCGTGACCTGGAATACTGCAATTATCCCACTATCAAAATCTTTTCTAGTTTCATCCAAAAATTTTATGCGAAATTTACGACCATTGCACCACATAGCCTTGTGGTGTTTCAACTGCAATATGTGAGACATGTAAAATATGCATTGTCAATTAATAATGAACAAATTTATATAACTTGGAAAGTATAATATAAAAAAAATACACCTACAGTCACATTAATATAATATAAAATAACTGAATAAAATAGGTGAATTTTCTTGCCTTTCCATCTTTCAAACTATATCCTAAATATATTTCCCTCTGCGTAACATCAAAATCTCCATTACAACAAGATTCTCTAACCAATTCAGACAGTTCTTTCCATGATAACCTACCACCATGACATTTTTTACATCTATCAATCCATATGTTCATCCAGTCAAGATAGTTTGTAATGTATAAATGTAATGCATCCCAATCTTGAGCAACTTACGGATCAAAAAATCACAATTCACCAATATTAAATATTAGTTATAACCATGGTAAATATTAACAAATGATGAAATAATAAATATTAAATGAGTATGATCATATTAAAAAAAAATGAGAAATTTTTATTTATTAAAAATATCCACAATTTAATTACGTCTCACTTTCTTCATTGTACCTTTCCCCAATAGTTGCTCCCTTTCAAATTTTTTGATGCAGTTCACATACCAAATGAAATCCACTGCATGCATAGCTTGCATTGCTAATTTAGGAATATATTGACTAATATACACCATGGATTCATATACCATATATCCCTCCACCATAGAACCCTCATGACGTTCTCTTTGTTTAACCAAAGCCTTCAATGATTTCAAGTTCCTCTCCACCGTCCACATTGACCTTGTGTGTACAGGTCCACACATTTCAATCTTCTCAACTTGGTGTATGAGGTAGTGTTCTTGTGCATTGAAAAATGATGGAGGTGGATACTTTTTCATTTCACACATTTTCCGAGGAATTTCTCTCTTCCAATACTTTATATAATCTTCATGGATTTATTTCAATGACAACCATATATAGATCATGATGCAATAAAATAACATGTTTCAACAAAATATAGAAATACATATTACATTACAAGTAAAACACATGTCATCAAGTACAACAAACAATTGAATTTTATTTTTGCATATATATTGCAAATACTTACCTCATGTATTTTCCAAGATTATATATAACTTTTTTGACATTTTTGTCAAATTCATTTGGGAGAGATAGAGATAGAACATACTGTAACAATAAAAACAAATCGTTAGTTGTTCAAAACTAGACAAAAAAATAAAAATCTCAAAAAATGTATACGACCAATATATAAATACGAATACTAAAATGATTAATTACCTTAATGAAGGTATGCCAATCATGTGTTTTTACCCCACCAAATTCACCTTTCTTCGTTAAGATATTCTTTATGTTTGAACAAAAACCTATGGGAAATATAATATTTTTAATGACCTCTTTTACACCATTTCTTTGTTGCTCTTTTAATAACCATGGAAGGTTATTTTGGTATCCATATTTATTTGATAGGATCATACTTTGCATTGCATGATTGTCTTCCCAAATGTCATTACAAATTTTGACAATTTTTTCTTTATCCCTCCTTCCATCTATGATTCACCATAATGTCTATGTCACATTCTTTCCGATATGAATTGTATCAAATAAATGAACTATTTTTAGGTCCTTATACTAAGGAAACCTCATGAATTGAGTGGGATAACATTTCATTCCTCGTGGAATCCCATTATTACTACCTTCATGACGATGACATTGATGAATCATAACAAAAATCAGAAAACTATTTATCAAATGCGGTAAAATAAAATGAATAATTAAAATAAAATTTCAAAGAATGATTCCATTTACGATACATAAACAAAGTGTGTACCTCGAGGATTAATTTTGTCATATGCCAACTTCCATAGGCGAGGTTTCATTCTTTTTGGTTTTAGTCCAGTCTCTTGTTTCCAATTGAAAAGATCTTTTTCAGTAGTACGATACTTATGGTTCTTAGAGAGGAAGTGTCTATACTCATTAAACACCTCCTTTCCTAAATTTTTTGACCGACGAGATTTCATCTTAGGACCACAAACTGGACACACAAATTTACCCTTTGTTTGAATACCTACAATAGATGGATTAATGTGAATTATTAATATATATACGAAATGATTATTTAAAAAGCATGCATGATATAATCAATTAATTATATACTATTCAAGCGTGCAATATGGAATGTTACATACCACAAAAATGTGTTAGTCCTGGGGCATCATGAATTTTCCATAAAAGTATTCCACGACATTGAAATCTCTTCTGCCCAATTGGTTTACAGATGGCATACATAGTGATTCCCTCCCATAACTTTAGTAGCTCGTTGATAAGAGGCTCGATATACACATTCATATATTTAACTTGGTACTTACCTAAATGTTTAAAATTACACAAAATTACTACCATGGTATGTATATATACGTAAATAAATAAATAAAATCTATTATGCAAAAAAAGAGAAAAATGAAAAATTTAAATTCGAAAAATTAATGTAAATAAATACCTGGAATAATTATTGTCAACATTTTGTGCTCCCTCTTTATTGACATCCAAGGATGAAGGTTATTGTTGATAACAAAAATAGGCCACAATGAGTAAACAAACCGAAACTCTCCAAATGGATTAACATTGTTAGTTGTCAATGAAAGCCTAACATTACGAAGTTCATTTATAAATTTTGGCTATTTTGCAGCAATTTCCTTAAAGGCATAACCATCTGTAGGAATTCGAAGAACGACATATTCAATTCTCCTTTTTTCATGGTAATCCATAAAATGTGCTATGCTTTGGCACCTCAACAGTCACTACAAACGTGGAATTATGAGAATATGTCATAGAACCTTTCAAGGGACTATTTTTGTTACTTGATCGGTTTGATATCTACTGATACCACATACCGAACATTCTATTTTCAATGCATGTTGTCCATAATATATAATTTGATCATCAGGACATGCATCTATACTTTGATACTCCATTCCAATGTCTTTCATAATGGCATGTAAATCTCAATATGTGCAAGGTAAAATATTTGGCGAGGGTAACATAAATTCACCTAACAATCTAAACAATAAAAAATAAATAGTTAATGTAAATAAATAGTAATTGTAAATATTTCATTTTTATTTTACACATTAATTAACACTAAAAAAATGGGGAAAAGTCAACCTTTATGTAGATGTGAAGAAACATATTACATACCTAAGGATCTATGTCATACAAGTGTTAGAAAAATGATTCGTAACTTTCAAGTTCACCAGAAACAATGTAGCGGAGATAATATTTTCTCTTGATCCTTTATAAAGTCGTTTATTTTCCTTTTCAATCAGAGGTTCATCATAAATACCATCACTAGTGTTCCCATGATCCTCATCTGGATGACCAAATAAGTCTTGAATCATTTGATTTGTCCCATCATCTTCAATTATTTTATTATTGTCATCTACTTCCATGGGATCATTAACTTGATCTTCATTATCTACTTCAAATTATTTATCTTGTACTACAACATCGTTTCTGCTACTACTTGGTGCTTTGTGCATAAAGTTAGGGGGCAAATCCAACTTTATAATTACAAGCAATCATGAAAAATTAGTGCATGTATAAAACAATATAAAAGTTTGAGAATACAATAAATATTAAAATAGATAATGAATGTATATGCCATGGGACGATATTCATTTGATCCCCTGTCCATGTGCCCATATTTTCTACAATGTTTTTTAGTTGTTTCTATTAAAACTCTTTTGGGACATCTAGTACAACAATTTTTGCAAGGGCAATAACATTTACTGTCACCCTTTTCACCCTCTTTAATTCTTTTCCCAGCTCTAATTTTTTCTGACATTCTTCCCCAAAGATATATACTGAAAAAAATACTTGTTTTTTGTTCACCAAGAAGACCCCTTTTTTGAAGTGTTGTTATTATAGAAAAAATTTCGCAACATCCGTAAAATACAACATATTTATGTATTTTATAATGTCTCAATTTCGACGATCGTTGACCAAACCAAAGTTGCCTTGGTCAAATACTAGGTGATCGTTGGAGGGGGAAAACCTAGTTTCCATATCGTCGCAACTGCGATGACTATTTTACAAATGTGGTAAGAGAGAAAATAATTCGATGGTGTCTGAATAGTGACGTATTCATCGCAATAGAGACATTTGTTTGTATGATGTCGCATGTGTGACATTATCGGGAAATATGGAAAAAAAATTAAAATTACCTCTATTTTTTGACAATATGGCCAATTTTGTCCATTACGTCGCAAATAGAACATCAAAATTTTTACAATATGTACTAGTGGGTGAGAAATAGTTGTGGAATGGTCTGTCTATAGAGATTATCTTTCAAAAGTGGTTTAGGGATAAAATTTTATAAAATTAGCTCGATCTTCCTTATTTAACGGCCCGACACCAAAAAATGAGACCAAGTTCACCACCCATATTAGGAAAAGAACCTAGCCACTAACCAAAAACAAGATCATACCCAGATTTGGGCATAAAAAAACTCTAACAATATATTTATCCTTTTGTGGTCATTACAAATCAAGAAAGCATCTACAATATTACACAATTTCTTTTAAAAATACTTAAAAGAGGCTTAGGTCATATGTCCTGCTACATATCACCAAAAAATTCCTCCAACAAGAAAAAATTCCCCTGCAGGAGTAGGCCTTATTTAGATGACCTGTCAACATTATTCTGGTCTTAAATTTCTAGATTTATCCATACTTTTGGTTTGAACATGTTCCCAAAACCTTATTTGTATAGTCATGGGAATAACTTGTTGGGTTTATCTATACTTCTAGTCTGAATATGTTCCCAAAATCTTACTTTCTACCATTCACGAGATGAAGCTTAACAATAATTCCTTTGTCTTGTAGATTTCTTCCTTATTTATTTGGTTTGAAATTCTACCAATTCAATATTATATTATTTAGTGGTATTTCTCATGTATTTAAACCATTTTCCATTTTCAATAATTAGAATCTACGCTTAACTTAAGATTAATATTTTTCTATCGAATTCTACCTCATGGCTTGTGCTTCACAAAGTGTATGGTTTCTATTTAAAATACCATGTAGTTTGATTAGATAGTTAATCAGGTCCATGAAAGGAATCCATGTTGATGCAAACCCTATTCCCATAGATTAGATTATTGTCCTAAACTAGGGATTGGTGTTTTGGTCCATCAACTATAATCATGTACTTACAAGCATTCAAATTTTAGATGTTTTGAATGAGTCCATGTGATCGTGGAACTACTTTGTTTACTTATAATGGATGCTCTATTTTATAGTACAAATGCAACATGTAATCCATTGGAAAACACAACATGCAAAAGCTTAATAGTTCACAAAGACCAAAGCTTGTTTGATAGCTTTATGATTTGATGGAAACAAAACCAATAATATAGATAAAAGAAAAGTGACCATGCATTTATGATTATGAGAAGTGAAATATAATCAAACGAAGAAAGATATTCGAGGAATAAATATAAAGAACATAGTGAACAGAATCACATCACATAGTATTGAACCAATCAGAAATTCAATTTGTGAAATTTCATTAATAAGAAAATAATTTTGTTTTTAAAAACATAACAAATCAATATATGATTTAAACAATACTTTGGATATGGTTGCAAATTCAAGGTGAATTAATAAGAGGACAATGTAGTTCAACTTGTCACTGAAAACTATAGTCCCTAGTCGAGCCATGGAATAACTAGACTAATATTCATGTTCAATGCATCACAAGGCATGGTGAGCCACTCAGTACCAAGATTCTATCTATTTACCCCTCTCACTTACATGATTTCATGTACCATCATTTACCATAAGAGAGGTTGCATTGGTGTGACATTAGGTAATTTGAGAGTTGGAGACTGAGTGGATAGGTTGAAAGAGAAAGATAACACCTAGTGATAGGTGGTGATATTTGAGAATTGTAATATATTGTTTGCAACGTGTACATTCTTTTTTTACTTGGAAGATTCAACAAATGCTTCGGTAGCTTGAATGCGTTGGAGGGAATAAAATGCGTTGGAGGTAGTTGGGAACAAAGGAGGTTCTTCCTCGGTTTATCTTGAGGCTTCTATTCAACCAAAAATCTCTAGGGATGAAAGTTTGCATGAAAATGGTGGTTGCAGGGGGGCTTGGTCATGAATTTCAACATCAAACTCTATATCTATGGCACCGATTCGATAATACAAGCAATTCAGATGGCTCCTCTTTATTTCAAGGAAGGGGATGAAATGAATGGAATAGAAATGGGGGATGGATATAGTAGGAATGGGTTTCTTGGCTTAGTTTGTATTTCACAAGGACTGATATATAATGGGTTACGAACTATAGAAATTTTTAGGACGTGGAATGATTACCAATGAGTAGGAAGGTTGACACAAAAATTAGCGTGAAAGGTTTTGGAGTAGGAGCATCTGCTATGTATTTGGAACAACATATTTCATTTTGAACATTTGCAACATGTTTGAAGAAATACATGAACATATTTTTGGTTTGACAGAAGTCTTGTTTGCAACATGTTTGAGGAAATAACTGAACAGGGTTTGGGCTTGTTAGATTGTTTCAAATCTTTATGAAGTCCCTGATGGGGTAAACCATCACCCTATAGGTGAAATTTATTGATTCCATCTCCATTTTAAAGAGAAAGGTGTAGCCTAAGGAGAGGATCCATGTAGCTATGCAACTGTTGTTTTTCTTTGGGAAGTAGTTAGAAGATTTTTTGTGTGTTTAAAAAATACATGTTTGCTAGAAATTTTTTAACGTTTGTTGGATTCTTTCTAGTACACATATTTGCTGGAAAATTTACAATAAGTTGCTTTTTTTTTAACTAGTGTTCATTGTAATCTAGGTGGGCATTAGTTTTGTATACATGTATGCCAAGAATGGAAATGTTAACATTGTTTGCAAATTGTTTGAAATAATGCCTCAATGAAATGTTGTTGCATGAATTGTATTCATAGATGGTTAAATTATGTAAAATACTGTTGAAATTAGTGCAGCTACAAGAGCCATTCTCCTGGAGGATGGCATAAGACCCTATCTATGGACTAGGGCCCCCAACACACTCACGGGGTTTCTTGGTATGAGGCCAAGCAGTGAGAGCTATGGAAAAATACACTTGTGAGGGCCCACAGTATATGAATGGGGTTCTTGGTATTGGACCAAGAAGAAAGTACATAGATGTGTTCTAGGGCCCCTGTATGTGTTCCAGGGAATCATTTCTTGATGCTTGGATTGATCCTTGGATGTGTTCCTTGGTGGTTGATATAAGTCCCTAGATGTGTTCTAGGGCCCCTGGATGTCTTCCAGGGAACCCTTTCTTAATGCATGGGTTGATCCTTAGTCTTGTAACTTGGTGGATAACACCCTAGATTTGTTCTAGGGCCCCTAGATGTGTTCTAGGGAAACCTGGTCTTTGACTAGGTAGATATTGGTGTAATACCAGGATGTGTTGATGTGTGATCCTCTTCCTCTCTACCGGGATGGTCCATGAGACATAGGAATTCCTATGAAGATGGAGATGACCACATTGTCTATGTACCCTCTTATAGATGATAATAAAGTTTATAGGTCATTATGAGACTCATGTGGACATGGTTTTCCATTATGGACCCCCCCTTGACTTTTTCCTAATAGGTACCCCCTTGTTGCTTTTCTTTCCCTTTTGTTTTATGTGATTGGGGTTTTAATTTATGTGATTGCGGTTTTATTGTGATTGGGGTTTTATATGTGATTAGGGTTTTTATAATTTCTATTAATATTAATTGACATATTAATTAATATTTATATTAATGAAATGTCAATATTTAATTATTATTATTATATCTACCCTAACCCCCTCCTTAATTATAAATAAGACCCTACCCTCTTGCATTTTATAATACACACACTCACCTCTCTCCTCTCTCCTTGATGTGGCTACCTCACTGACTACTCTCCTTTGTTGGTGTGCCCTCTATTTTGGTTATCAATTTCATATTTGATATTTCTTTGTTGGTTGGAAAACCTCTTTAGGGTCTACTAATGTATGATTGTTGGATCTGCTTCTTCTAAGATGTGAGGTGCCTCCCAAGAGCTGTCAGACATGTCCTCTTACATAGAGGTGTCTTCATTAGATTTCATACGTGTTCTTGTGGGTGCCAAATCTCCCTTTTAGGGCCATGGACCTGAGTATAGGTGTCGCGGCCTCCTTTTGGGCTCTCTCCTTTGCTGTGTGAAGGTTGTGATCCTTATTTTGACTGGCGCATGGTGTGTTGAGGTCCCTGTGCGGGGTTTTCCACTTGTTTTCCAGATTTTTTTAGTTGAGGATTTGATGTCTTGCATGTGCAGGGTTTGCTATCTTGTTCTCCAATTTCAGTCATGTGCCCTATTATTTTTTCCGTGGAGGGTTATATTTGGTGGGGGTATTTTTCTTATCTACTTGGAATTCTGTGGTATAATTGTTGTTTCTTTTGGGGTCTATATTATTGGCAGAACTATCCCACGGTCCAAATTTATAGAGATCAAACCCTAGAGGTTTGATCCATTAACCTAAACTAAATTCTGAGCATATTTACAAAGGCATACATCCACACATGTGACAGGTACATCTATCATTGAATCAAGAGGTAAGATAAAAGTTTTATACTCAGAAGTCTTGTTTGTTTTCATATCTATTTATATTTATTATTCTTTATGTTGATCTAGTGAACATAAAATTTTAAAGCATTTTTGTTTTTCAATTTTCCTTAATTATAACATAGGATCATAGCTTAGGGCATGAAAAGAGCTCAAGAATTGCAGACTTGAATCTGTGTAGATCCATTCCTTAGGGTTTCTTTTGCAGATCAATAGTATTTCATCTTCATAATAAGATCCAGAACTCAACATGGCCTCTTATTCATTCAAAGATGAAGATAGACTTGAAGGGGCCTCCAACTTCAATGCTTGGAATTCTAGGATACTCAACATCCTAGAAGAGAGTGACTTGGATGAGCTGGTTACTAGGGTAATAGAAGAACCCACTTCAAATACTGACAGGGAAGCATACAATAAGAGATAGGCCAAAGCTAAAAGAGTCATTTTTTACTCAATTAAGGACAACATGATTCCCATCATTGGTCATCTAAGGACTACCAAAGATTGTTTTGATTCCCTAGCAAGTCTCTATGAAAATAAGGCTCTAAATCAGAAGACAATATTGAAGAAACAACTACATACATTAAGGATGGGAAATGATTGTAACATCCCGCTCTGGCGCGCTTACCAAACTTATTCTTTGAGGACACTTGCTCGCAAGTGATCTAGATTTTTATGATGATAAAACTTTTTCCTTCATTATGATGCGTTAAGTTATATGACAGGATGTTTTTACTACTTTGATGTAGACAGGTGCTGTTGACTCAGTTTCATTGAGTGTGCAGGGTTTCAGACCTTGAGGATGCAGAGGCATCGGTGGAACTCCCTTGGACTTCGGATTGAGTCAGGGAGTGGGCTATTTGAGTCATTTCATTTACGGAGATATTGTTTTGTTTTGATGATATGCTATTGATTTATGATATGTTGTTGACATGATCTGACATGATGGTTGATGATGCAGGCTGACGATAGCTTGCCGACCAGACTCACATATGGAGTAAAGGGTCCACACACGAGTTCCAGAGAGATTGAGGGAGAAGTGTTGACAGCAACCCTGCCACAGCCTACTAGCACTCCTGCCATGGCTCGAACTGTAGGTTAACGATTACCTAGTTTGAGAGGATCCACGATGCCGTGAGGGCAGACTACGACAATCGCTCACGATGATTCTAAGGAGCACGCAATAAGGCAGGGGCCTTATTTCTTAGAGCCCTTAGTCTCCCACAAGTTCACTTGGCGGAGTTTTGACTCCAGGGGTTATAGAGTCTACCAATCCGGCAAGTCAGCGAGTGGCACCCTTGGAGCACGTGGTGCATCCTGAAGGGCATGTCGCGCAAAGAAATGCAAATCAGCGAGTGGCACCCTTGGAGCACGTGGTGCATCATGAAGGGCATGTCGCACAACCGAAGAAAACAAGGCGAGTGGCACCCTCGGAGCACGTAGTGCGTCCTGAAGGGCACGTCACATTGATGATGATGATGAGACAACCTAGATGACCCTAGACCTTAACGCCTGATAAAATTCTTAAAAACGACTCCCCTAATTAAATTGTCGCCCTGTTCAAATCAAAACCTAAATTAAAACATCTCTAAGACAAATTTTGACAATCCCTAAGAAAAGAAACTACAAAAATAAACATAGGGCGTAAACTAAAACCCTCTTAGGTGTTAATTAAAGTCTTCTTAAAAGTAAAGTGGGTAAAGTAATGAGGGAGTTAAATTAAGTGAAACCCATGGCATTTAAAGTATAAAGAAGAATTAAAATTATTAAAGAGTGGGGATATAAAAAAAAATTAGGATTTAAAATATATATATATATTGAAAGGACTATTAAGCGCATTTATCATTGTGGGTTTACAAAAAAAAATATAAATAAATAAAGGGGGTAAAAAAATAAAAGAGAGGAATAAAAAAATTATAAATGAGGAAACTTGTAATAAAGGAAACTTAATAATGGAAAGTAGGAGACATAGGGTAAAAAAAAAAGTAAAAAGGAATCAACATTTAAGGAGTTACTAAAATTCAGAAACTTCATTTTAGGAAAGTGATTAAAAGCATGAGAGGGGATCTAGGAACCCTAGGAGTAATTTGAGCGATTTTTGGGGGAGTGAGGGAATTGAGTCTTTTAATTTTTTTAAAAGAAATTAATTTTTGGAGAACCCTAGGGATGAGTGACACTTGGACGGCGGAGATTGTTTAGAGGTTTGTCATTAAAAATTAATTAATTAATGATTAGGAAAGTAGGTGGGTCTCAATTTTTCTATAAAAGAAAGGGAAAGGAAGGAAGATGGGAAAAAAATGGTTAGTGTAACATTACGCTGCCGAATTGTGGTTTGACGGATTGCCTGTGAGGAGTTGGGTCTATCTCAGCTGTGTTGGAGTGGTAGCTCATCCGTGGAGGCGAGCTAAGAAGCTAGTGTTATCTCTGGTTCTTGTGTGGCCCCTTTGCGGCTCGGGGGGCTAAGGGGGAAGCAGAGTACTCCTAGCATTTGGTTGGGAGGTAAAGGTGAGCTTTCTGCGGTCGGCGAGCGAGAGCGGCGAGGAGAGAGAACGCGGCACGGAGCATTGGACATCGTCCGAGGCAAGCGAAAGGCAACGGCATGATTTTAATTCGTGAAGTATAATGCATTTTTATATTCAAAAATTTCAAGGTTATTGATGTTGTATATTTCCCTTCATTCATCGTTCTGACTGTATGAAAACATTCTGCCGAATTTCTGGACTTTGCAAATTTAAATGATGGTGCGGGAATGGGTAATTTTAATACTGTTGTGATATTCTTTTATTCAATGTCGGGGACTGTATAAAACAATTGCTGTTTAAAATCTGGACTGTGTATATCCTTTATCTCCCACATCTTGGACTGTGTAAGAAATTACTGTCATAATTCTAGGCTGCATAATATACCTTTCTATTTAGTGCTATGGACTATATACAATCTTTATTGTTGAAATTCTAGATTGAGTAAACCCCCTTTCCAATTAACGGTCTGAATGTGTAAACTAATCACTATTGGAATCATGGACTGTGCAAGTCGAATTATGGTGCGAGAATGTGATTTTTTTTTTATATTTTGATGTTCTAGGAAGTTGACCGTGGTTGTTTGGGGGCGATAAAATTCAGTGGGCATTTACTTTTGTCCATGGGCGTTTTTTTTTCTTTGGGCATTCCTTGTATGCGTTGGGCAGTAGGTAATTGGCAATCTTATCATATACAGTGCGCGTTTTTAAACTGTTATTGGGCGTGGGGTGACTGTTATTAGGGAGTATTGATGTGTGCGTTTTTGTTTTACTCTGTTATTGGGCCTTATCGATGGGCGCGGTTTTCTGTTGTGTTATTGGGAGATTTATTGATTCACCGTGGGCGTTTGGGGCGTTCCATTTGTGGGCATTTGTTGATATGCGTTGTATCTCTGGTTTATGGGTTTGGGCATTTGTATATTGAGCGTTGTTGTTGGGAGTTTTTAAAGGTTCAATGGTTCACGTTGGGGTCTGCATTTTGCTGTGCATTTTTCTTTGGCGTGGTAAAAGTTTGGGTCTGCGTTTGCTGTGCAGTGTGCCTTTTACGTGTTAAAGGTTTGGGGCTGTGTTTTAGCGAGTTCTCTTCCAGACCGAGCATCTTTCCCTTTCATTTTTCTCTATTTGTTCTGCGTTGATTAATCTTGATACCTGTTCTGAGCATTATTACTAATCTTGGTGCGTTTAATGAATTGATGCTTGTATAACTATAACACTGATTTAGTTGCATTATTAAGGAATTACTGTTGCGTTTTGGTTTGCGATTGGTTTGCGATTTGGTTTGGGTGCGCCTTATTACTGTTACGATTTGGTTTGCGATTTGGTTGGGGTGCGCTTTATTACTGTTGCGATTTGGTTGCAGTTTGAAGGCGAGGGATGCGTTTTCGTTTGCGATTTGGGACTTGCTGTTGTCTTAGATATGGTATTTCTATTTGAAACCGAACTTCTTAAAGACGAACAATTAATGTATACTGTCCATTGCATGCAAGCAGTTATGTCAGTCATGAATACTCGTGTGGGTTGCAGGGACGTGACTTAATTAGTTTAGTAATTTATGTGGCCTATTAATAGAATAGAATGGGTAAGGTCAATCATTGGTAATACTGCTATTGCCGCTGACTGTATTGAGTGTTAGTATAGCGTATGTCTGTGTGAACCCAATTAGAGGTAAGGTCATGATAAAGTATTGCAGAGATACCCTGAGATATTGTTGGGATATCATTACCATTTAGCAGAGCTTGATAAACGTTACCATCACCGATAATATATAATTCGGATGCTATGGCTATATGTCGACGTATCCATTAATCTGTTATCTTTGATTATTGTATTTTAATATTGATAGGTTGTCAATCCGAATACTGCCTTTTAATTGTTGTCATTTTAATTTTATTATATTATAGATTGCTTTTTAAAATTATGGAGTATATTGTATTTTCAAGTAACAATTCATATAACCATGATGCTACTTCCCTATAATGAAATATTTAACTAATTGCTATCTTAAATATTGTTATTTTAAACATTGATGGTTATCTTAATTTAATGTTAATTGCAAAGTGGATAGTTTGTCATGATCATTTTAAATTTTATTATATTATAGATCGATTTTTTAAAATTATGGAGTAGATTGTATTTTCAAGTAGTGATTCATATAACCATGATGCTACCTCCCTATTGTGACATCTTTAACTAATTGTTATCTTAAATATTGTCATTTTAAACATTGATGGTTGTCATATCCCAATAATGCCTTCTTAACTTTTGTCTTTAAAATTTATTATTTTAGATTGCCATTTAAATTATGAGGCTTGTTGTTATTTTCAATTGATATTACCTATAAATATGATGTCAATTTTAGTGCATTACTATTGGACCTTAGTGAATGATTTATCTTGTAAGGTCCTTATGATCTTAGTGGTTGTAGCATATAAGAGGTATGATAATTGTAAAATCATGGTCCGGATCGTGACATAAATGATAGATGGTTAATGTTTCATGACAAAGTTATTGTAACTTTTAATTATTGTTAATAACATGCGTGGTGCAATAACCTGGAATTATGTAACATAATTACCCAAGTTAGTATATCGGGGTGGTTGTTCTTTAGATATTGTGAACTTGGGTGTTCATTGTCAGAGTCCTTGTCACGCGCCTTCCGTAAGGGGCACAATCGTACTTCTTATTTATGTCATACTTGATTGTATTCAATTGGTTGCTTGGTCGGATGTCAGGCGGGATATAGTCACCCCCGGGTAGCCTTAGGAGTCATGTTTGTGCGTGTGATTCTTCTGTGTAAGGAATCCAGTGCCGTATCAAGAGTCTCGGGCCCTTTAAAGGTAGGGTTCCACTCTTGCAACACCCATGATAGAAATAGTAACCCTAATACCTTGGATTCTTCCCTCTGTGTTCTTACTGTGCGCCCCCAGAATGTCTTATTGTTGTGTTGTGTGTCTTGTGCCTATGGTCGTATTATTGCAGTTACTCATTGTGTGCCTTCAGTTTTGCCTTGTCATGGTTGCGTCTTGTTGGTTGTCTAGGGCATCGTACAGTTAGGTGTGTTGTTACTTCTACACGCGCGCACACACTTAAAGAAAAAAAATAAAAAATTTGCAGCTATCACTAGAATGGTTGTCGTAATGATGCGGTTCGTTACATATGGTATCAGAGGCAGGTTCAAACCGCGACTTGGGATTCTCTACGGCTTCCGTTGACATGATTATGTTGATTATTTCATTATTGATTGAGTTGATTGTGTGTGTGTAGGTAATCATGGTTAGAGGACGCTGCAGAGGCAGACGACGGGGTGTTAGGGGGGGAGGCGTGACGCCTCCCGCAACATCCACGCCTGAGGAGTCTAACCCCCAGGGAGGCGAGCAGGTCCTTGGATAGGAGCATATCGCAGTTTTTAATGTTGTGGGGATGATGAGATATTTCCAGTGCATGTCTGAGGCATTGATCAGCAGATTGGACAGAGATGAGGCCAGGGCGCTGACACCCGCTGAGGTTCCGTTGTGCGCACCGGCCGTTACTGGTAGCATTCACCGTGAACTCGAGAAGGTGAAATTTCCCAAGTTCTTTGGTGCCCCGGACGGCGCAGCCGCTGAGGCATGGTTGGAGAATATGGAGATGTGCTTTGCACTTTGCGATTATACCTCCAACATGAAGGTTTGCATGGCGGTCTTTCAACTAAAGGGGAGCACTCTTCTATGGTGGAAGACGCTCCTACCGCAGCTGGACATGGCCGTCGAAGATGTGTCATGGGAACTGTTTGAAGAACGGTTCCGGGAGAGGTATCTCTTAGAGGAATTCATTGAGTGCTAGCTCAATGAGTTCAACGCATTATGACAGGGAGGTTGTACAGTGCCCGAGTACGAGGCAAGTTTTATGGAACTGCTCCGGTATGCTCCGCATCTGAACATTGAGAAGCTCAAGGTCAACAGGTTCGTGTTTGGCCTTAATGGAAACCTGCGTGCAAAGGTTAGGATTCTGATGCCTCAAACCTTGCATGAAACTGTCCAAAAGGCCCTCATAGCAGAGGAGGAGTTTATCAGCGGGGGTTAGACCAGGACTCCTTCGAGACAAGCAGGGCAGGGTTCCGCTGGTACACCGTAGCATCAGACACCAGCGAGACATACGCTGGGATATCGTGGCTTCCAGAGGGGATCCACGTTCACTACACCTCGACGACTGCCACCTCAGCAGCAGACACCTTACCGAGGACCATAGCAGCAGCAGCAGTGTCGCCCGCAGTAGCAGCAATTTAGGCCTGTTTAGCAGAACAGACCAGGTTTTCAGGCCAGTGGGCAGTCATCTTCTACTTCGGGTACCAGGACTACTGGGCCAAAGAAGGGGTGTTGGATGTGTGGGGAGCCACACTACTAGTGCGATTGTCCTGTGGAGAGGACCAGGGCATCTGGATCAGCCGGACCCACTACAGTGGGAGATATGGGCAAGGCCCATCGGATTCATGCAGCGGTGAATAACCGCCAGGAAGAGCACCAGTCGACTGTGCTCGAGACGACAGGTACTGTCGCTGACCAGACCCTTAGTATTTTGATAGACCCAGGTGCTACTGAGAGTTTTATTTATGGTGCAGCGCTGAAAAGGATTAAGGTAAAGGCAGTCGAATAGGATGAGTTTAGCTTTGTAGAGATGGCTTCTGGAGCCAAACAGAAGGTTGGAGGAAAGGTTACGAGTTGTGCCCTTAACCTGGGAGAGTTCATCACAAGGGTCAACTTGTACGTCACGATCTTAGGGTCTTATGATGTTGTGATCGGCATGGATTGGTTGGAATCGCATGAGGCGATACTCAACTATAAGACGAAATGGTTGAGCTTAGTCGATGATGAAGGGAAAAGACGTGTGATAGTAGGACAGAACCAGGGAGTATCCCTAAGGTTCGTCTCTTCCTTACAGTTACGGAAGAGTATGCACAAGGGGTGCAAGCTCTATGCGATCCTTGCGCTAAACGAAAAGGGAGTAGCAGAAGGTCTAGAACACCTTCCGGTGGTGAAGGAGTTTGCGGACGTATTTCCAGAGGAGTTGCCTGGGATGCCGCCATAAAGAGAATTGGAGTTTACTATAGACCTGAAACTAGGGACTGAACCGATAGCAAGAATGCCTTATCGGATGTCGACCCCGGAGTTGCAAGAGTTGAAAATGCAACTGAAGGAGTTGTTGGACCTGGGATTGATACGTCCTAGTGTGTCACCGTGGGGTGCACGAGTTATTTTCATTCAGAATAAGGACGGATCGTGGAGGATTTGCATTGACTATCGTCAACTGAACAAGGCTACGATCAAGAATCAATACCCCTTACCAAGAATTGACGATCTGTTTGATCAAATGAAGGGTGCGACAGTGTTCTCTAAGATCAATTTGCGATCAAGGTATCACCAGTTACGGATCAAGGAGGATGACGTACCTAAGACCGCTTTTAAGAGAAGATTTGGACATTACGAATTTATTGTTTTACCGTTTGGACTGACAAACGCCCCAGGGGTATTTATGAGCTTGATGAACGGGGTGTTTCGAGAGTACTTGGACAAGTTCGTCCAAGTATTCATTGATGATCTTTTGATCTACTCTCGGACGACGGAGGAGCATGATGAGCACTTGTGCTTGGTACTACAATGTCTGCGAGAGCACAAATTATATGGGAAGTTGTCCAAATACTCTTTTTATCAATTGAGGATTCACTACTTAGGGCATGTCATCTCCGGCGAAGGTATCGCCATGGATCCATCCAAGGTTGAGGCTATTATGGAATGGCCTGCACCGATGAATGTCACAGAAGTGCGTAGTTTTATGGGTTTAGCAGGATACCATCGATGGGTTGTCAAGGGATTTTCAAATATAGTAGGTCCGATCACGGAGTTGAAGAAGAAAAACAAGAAGTTCGTTTGGACATAGAAATGCGTGGAAGCATTTAGGAGGCTTAAGGAGTTGTTGACAACAACGCCGATACTAAAAGTCGCTGACATGGATGCAGACTTCTTGGTATGCACTGATGCATCCAAAGAAGGTTTAGGTGGAGTCTTGATGCAAGACGGACGAGTGATTGCTTACATTTCGAGAAAACTGAGAAGGCATGAGGAGAACTACGCGACACATGACTTGGAGTTATTAGCCATAATATATGCCTTAAAGGTATGGAGACATTACCTTGTTGGATGAAAATTTGAATTAAAGACTGATCATTGTGGATTACAACACATTTTTACGCAAAGTGACCTGAACGCGCGACAACGGCGTTGGTCGGAATTGCTTAGCGAGTACGACTTCGAGATTACTTACATAAAGGGAACCGTGAACTGAGTGGCGGATGCTTTGAGTCGGAGGCCACGCATATTTTTGGTGTTGCCTCTTTAGACGAATCTACATGAGAAGATTCTCTCTTTACAGCGTGACAATGACTGGTATAAGGAAGTCGAATATTTTATCGAACAAAACACTATGATGGTACCACGATATGAGGGATTTACCTTTGACAGCGATGGGTTATTGAGATTTAGAGGTCAGATTTACATACCGCCAAATGACGAGTTGAGGATGTTGATCCTGAGCGAGGCTCATAGAGCAGTTTACATGGCTCACCCGTGAGTTACGAAGATGAGGGTAGACCGTAAGCCCTTGTTCTTCTGGAAAGGAATGAAGGACGACATAGTCAACTTTGTGGCTAGATGTCTCGAGTGTCAGCAGGTAAAGGCTGAACATAGACACCTGGCAGGATTACTACAACCACATGCCATTCCAGAATCGAAATGGGAATTCATTTTGATGGATTTTATTGTTGGATTGCCACTGACGGCAAGGAGACACGACTCGATTTTTGTAGTAGTTGACACTCTGACAAAGAGTGCTCACTTTATTCCGGTGCATATGACATATCAGGCACCTGACAGAGTGAGAGTTTTCATCAGTGAGATTGTGAGGCTGCATGGCGTGCCTAAGAATATTATATCTGATCGAGGATCGGTGTTTACTGGATGATTTTGGACATGTTTCCAGGAGGCCTTGGGAACTCAACTAAAATTTAGTACTGCGTATCACCCAGAGACTGACGGAAAGACAGAATGAATGAACCAAACCTTGGAAGACATGTTGCGCATGTACGTGATGGACCAAAAAAAACGTTGGGAGGAATTATTTCCTCTAGTAGAGTTCGCTTATAACAACAGTTACCAGAGCACCATTAAGATGGCGCCTTTTGAGTTTCTTTATGGGTGACCATGTCGGATGCCCTTGAGTTGGGATCGGCTTGAGGATAGGATCCTGGTGGGACCATAAGTGATCCAAGAAATGGAAGAGTAGATGCAAACCATAAGACAAAGGATAAAGGAAGCGCATTATCGACAGAAGAGTTATGCCGATGCGCACCGAGTCGACCGTAGTTACGAGGTCGGAGATCGAGTCTTCTTGCGGGTTAAATTGCATAAGAGTTCGATCAAGTTTGGAAAGGGAGATAAAATCTCTCCTAGGTTCGTGGGACCCTTCGAGATTGTGGAGAGAAAGGGGCCCATGGTGTTAAGGTCCTAACCCGCACATAGGTAGCTTAATGTAGTCGGATGTAATAAAGGTCAATATTAATAAGACCTTTCAATAAAATAGAATAAGGCGGATGTAAGAAGACC
>ML776920.1:3279250-3373635 GCA_009831015.1 Picea engelmannii | reverse complement strand
AGGAGACATAGGGTAAAAAAAAAAAGCAAAAAGGAATCAACATTTAAGGAGTTACTAAAATTCAGAAACTTCATTTTAGGAAAGTGACTAAAAGCATGAGAGGGGATCTAGGAACCCTAGGAGTAATTTAAGGAGCGATTTTTGGGGGAGTGAGGGAATTGAATCTTTTAATTTTTTTAAAAGAAATTAATTTTTGGAGAACCCTAGGGATGAGTGACACTTGGACGGCGGAGATTGTTTAGAGGTTTGTCATTAAAAATTAATTAATTAATGATTACGAAAGTAGGTGGGTCTCAATGTTTCTATAAAAGAAAGGGAAAGGAAGGAAGATGGGAAAAAAATGGTTAGCGTAACATTACGCTGCCGAATTGTGGTTTGACGGATTGCTTGTGAGGAGTTGGGTCTATCTCAGCTGTGTTGGAGTGATAGCTCAGTCGTGGAGGTGAGCTGAGAAGCTAGTGTTATCTCTGGTTCTTGTGTGGCCCCTTTGCGGCTCGGGGGGCTAAGGGGGAAGCAGAGTACCCCTAGCGTTTGGCTGGGAGGTACCGGTGAGTTTTCTGCGGTCGGCGAGCGGGAGCGGCAAGGAGAGCGGACGCGGCACGGAGCACGGGACATCGTCCGAGGCAAGCGAAAGGCAACGGTATGATTTTAATTGGTGAAGTATAATGCATTTTTATATTCGGAAATTTCAAGGTTATTGATGTTGTATATTTCCCTTCATTCATCATTCTGACTATATGAAAACATTCTGCCGAATTTCTGGACTGTGCAAATTTAAATGATGGTGCGGGAATGGGTAATTTTAATATTGCTGTGATATTCTTTTATTCAACGTCCCGGACTGTATAAAATGATTGTTGTTTAAAATCTGGACTATGTATATCCTTTATCTCCCACGTCTTGGATCGTGTAAGAAATTACTGTCATAATTCTAGGCTGCATAATATACCTTTCTATTTAGTGCTATGGACTGTATACAATCTTTATTGTTGAAATTCTAGATTGAGTAAACCCCCTTTCCAGTTGACGGTCTGAATGTGTAAACTATACACTGTTGGAATCGTGGAATGTACAAGTCGAATTATGGTGCGGGAATGTGATTTTTTTTTTATATTTTGATGTTCTGGGAAGTTGACCGTGGTTGTTTGGGGGCGATCAAATTCAGTGGGCGTTTACTTTTGTCCATGGGCGCTTTTTTTTCTTTGGGCATTCCTTGTATGCATTGGGCAGTAGGTAATTGACAATCTTATCATATACAGTGGGCATTTTTAAACTGTTATTGGGCGTGGGGCAACTGTTATTAGGGAGTATTGTTGTGTGTAGTTTTTTTTTACTGTGTTATTGGGCCTTATCGATGGGCGCGGTTTTCTGTTGTGTTATTGGGAGATTTATTGATTCACGGTGGGCGTTTGGGGCGTTCCATTTGTGGGCGTTTGTTGATATGCGTTGTATCTCTGGTTTATGGGTTTGGGCATCTGTATATTGAGCGTTGCTGTTGGGCATTTTTAAAGGTTCAATGGTCCGCGTTGGGGTCTGTGTTTTGCTGTGCGTTTTGCTTTGGCATGGTAAAAGTTTGGGTCTGCGTTTGCTTTGCAGTGTGCCTTTTGCGTGTTAAAGGTTTGGGGCTTCATTTTAGCGAGTGCTCTTCCAGACCGAGCATCTTTCCCTTTCATTTTTCTCTATTTGTTCTGCGTTGATTGATCTTGATACCTGTTCTGAGCATTATTACTAATCTTGGTGCGTTTAATAAATTGATGCTTGTATAACTGCAACGCTGATTTAGTTGCATGATTAAGTAATTACTGTTGTGTTTTGGTTTTTGATTGGTTTGTGATTTGGTTTGGGTGTGCCTTATTACTGTTACGATTTGGTTGGGGTGCGCTTTATTACTGTTGCGATTTGGTTGCGGTTTGAAGGCATGGGATGCGTTTTCGTTTGTGATTTGGGACTTGCTGATGTCTTAGATATGGTATTTCTATTTGAAACAGAACTTCTTAAAGCTGGACAATTAATGTATACTGTCCATTGCATGCAAGCAGTTATGTCAGTCATGAATACTCGTGTGGGTTGCAGGGATGTGACTTAATTAGTTTAGTAATTTATGTGGCCTATTAATAGAATAGAACTGGTAAGGTCAATCGTTGGTAATACCGCTATTTCCGCTGACTGTATTGAGTGTTAGTACAACGTATGTCTGTGTGAACCCAATTAGAGGTAAGGTTGTGATAAAGTATTGCAGAGATACCCTGAGGTATTGTCGGGATATCATTACCATTTAGCAGAGCTTGATAAACGTTACCATCATCGATAATATATCATTCAGATGTTATGGCTATATGTCGACGTATCCATTAATCTGTTATCTTTAATTATTGTATTTTAATATTGATAGGTTGTCAATCCGAATACTGCCTTTTAATTGTTGTCATTTTAATTTTATTATATTATAGATTGCTTTTTAAAATTATGGAGTATATTGTATTTTCAAGTAACGATTCATATAACCATGATGCTACTTCCCTATAATGAAATATTTAACTAATTGCTATCTTAAATATTGTTATTTTAAACATTGATGGTTATCTTAATTTAATGTTAAATACAAAGTGGATAGTTTGTCATGATCATTTTAAATTTTATTATATTATAGATCGATTTTTTAAAATTATGGAGTAGATTGTATTTTCAGGTAGTGATTCATATAACCATGATGCTACCTCCCTATTGTGACATCTTTAACTAATTGCTATCTTAAATATTGTCATTTTAAACATTGATGGTTGTCATATCCCAATAATGCCTTCTTAACTTTTGTCTTTAAAATTTATTATTTTAGATTGCCATTTAAATTATGAGGCTTGTTGTTATTTTCAATTGATATTACCTATAAATATGATGTCAATTTTAGTGCATTACTATTGGAACTTAGTGAATGATTTATCTTGTAAGGTCCTTATGATATTAGTGGTTGTAGCATATAAGAGGTATGATAATTGTAAAATCATGGTCCGGATCGTGACATAAATGATAGATGGTTAATGTTTCATGATAGAGTTATTGTAACTTTTAATTATTGTTAATAACATACGTGGTGCAATAACCTGGAATTATGTAACATAATTACCCAAGTTAGTATATCGGGGTGGTTGTTCTTTAGATATTGTGAACTTGGGTGTTCATTGTCAGAGTCCTTGTCACGCACCTTCCGTAAGGGGCGCAATCGTACTTCTTATTTATGTCATACTTGATTGTATTCAGTTGGTTTCTTGGTCGGATGTCAGGTGGGATATAGTCACCCCTGGGTAGCCTTAGGAGTCATGTTTGTGCATGTGATTCTTCTGTGTAAGGAATCCAGTGCCGTATCAAGAGTCTCGGACCCTTTAAAGGCAGGGTTCCACTCTTGCGACACCCCTGACAGAAATAGTAACCCTAACACCTTGGATTCTTCCCTCTGTGTTCTTACTGTGCGCCCCCAGAATGTCTTATTGTTGTGTTGTGTGCCTTGTGCCTATGGTCGTATTGTTGCAGTTACTCGTTGTGTGCCTTCAGTTTTTCCTTGTCATGGTTGCGTCTTGTTGGTTGTCCAGGGCGTCATACAGTTAGGTGTGTTGTTACTTCTACACGCGCGCACACACTTAAAGAAAAAAAATAAAATTTGCACCTGTCACTAGAATGGTTGTCGTAACGAGGAGGTTCGTTACAATGATGAAACCATCACTTCCTTCTTCTCCAAGATTTCTTAGACCAAATATCAACTTAAAACAATAGGAGTCATTGTGGATGATGATGACCTTGTGAAAAATGAAGTTGATGGACTTCCTAAGTCATGGGAAACTTTTCTTGCTTCAGTTAATGGAAAATAATTTCAACCTAACTTTGAGATATTATGGAATTATTGCTTAGAATAAGAAGGAAGAATCAAAAGAAGAAATGAGCATTCAACTATAAGAGATCATTCCCTTTCATCTAAATCCAAGAGATCAACAAATTTTACTCAACCTAAAGGAAAAGGTAAGAAACCTCAAGGTAAGTTATCTCATCTTCATCCTCATTTATCTAAATTAATATTTTTTAACTACAATAATCTAGGACATTATGAAAAATCTTGGAGGAGTCCTCCCTCTCAGTAGAGAAGAAAAGGTAATTTCCATGCATCAATTTCCATTGAAGAAGCAGAGCCTCAACAAGAACCTCAAAGAAGAAGAACTAGGGAAGCCACCAAAGAGAAAGAACAACATCAATAATATTATCTCATCCCAGCTCTTTATGGCACTATAACCAAGCCAGATGAGGTTTGGTTAATGGAAAACAGTTCCTCCAAACACATTACATTCTTCAAACAAAATCTTGCAAATTATCAGGACAAGAAGTTCAATGTAAGGGTATAATTGGGTGATGATGGTACATATCACACAAAATGGTTTGGATCTGCTTCATTCCACCCTTAATGAGGTAATGTATTTCATATTGATGAAATTATTTATGTTCCTGGTTTAAATAAAAATATAATCTCAGTTGTAGTGATAGAAAAAAAAGGATACTCAATAGCCTTCACCAAAAAAAAGGCTCTCATGTGTCCCTCAAATGGATATTTGAGCTCTTCCATGACTATTGGAACTCGTGATTGTGGACTTTACAAAATCACATGTCAATTGTTTCAAGCACTTGTTGGAATATTGGTTGTTGTCATTGATATCAACCCTAGTCATTGGTTTTCGACCCCAATATTGATTAAGGTATTTGGACATGAAGGATAGTGAACAGGTAGATACAACACCCATGGATGTATAGTATACATCATGTTTTTTTCGGTGGTAGGTGGCACATCACGTGGATACTCATGGTTTAGGAGAAATGAATTTTTGAAGATGACAAAGTGAATTGAAGAAGGAAGTACTAGTCGACCCTGAAGATAATTAAATAAAAGAATTACGAAATAAGAAAGTGTCAGGTTGACCCTAATGTTAAAAGGAAGTGACACAAAGGGTATAAATACATCTCATTATAAATTTATTTTTCAACACACATAAGTTTGTTAATGAACAAGGAGACATAAGTCGAATTTCAGAGGAAATATGAAGTAAAGAAGGTCGAATTTCAAGGAAGGATGAAGTCTTTTGGTGATGTGTTTTAAGGTATGTTATTTATAGTTCATCTTACCATTTTTTATATAAATTGTTTTATTGAAAGATTCAGATGGTGAAATTTGTAGGCTATTGAGAAGACATATACGGGTACCTATGGTAAAATTTCACCTCTTTATTCACTATAATTTTGGAGATATACTCTGTGGAAGATAGGGTTTTTGACTAGTCCTGAAGCTAGTCATAAATAAGTGTTCCAAGTAAAATAGTGATAATGTCTTCATAGAGAATCCAAATGAAGTGAGACCAATTGAATTGGAAATATTAAGGGATGCAGTTTCTTGTGCAGAAATTTCAGAATCTTATGTTAAATATTGAGTGTGGTGAATTCTGTACAAGTTTGATATCTTGAATAAACCAAAATTGAATAAGGTCTATCGTTTTCTCTATAACTCCTTTTTTGAGAGGATTCAAGGAGTTAAACTTGGAGGCATTTGAGAGAATACATTGAGTTATATTATCTACATGATCATAGTATTCTAAGAAGTGAATAATTGCAGAAGTTGAAGAAGTCTTCATTATCAGGTTCTATGTGATGGTTTGTTGATGGTGATGATGATGATGATGATGATGATGATGATGATGATTAACGTCCACTAAGACCTAATTGGTCTATAGGACCTTAAGAGGGTAAGTGATTACTTTTGATTCTTTAGAATTTTGTTTATGTGCTCGAAAAACATTAAGAGAAGATTTCCAAGATCACCATACTTTTGTTGAGTTAAGAGGTTAGGAAGGTTGGTAGTGTGATCAATATTTTGAAAATGAGATCTAATATGGGTATAGGCTGGACAATCTAAGAGAAAGTTGTTATCATCTTCAACCTTCTTAGTTTCACAAAGGTGACACACTCTTTCATCCCATGGAGTTTTAGGAATTGACCAATGCCCAGTTTCACTATGGAGCTCGTGAGAATTTGTTCTTATCTTAGCAATGCTTGTTTTTTATTTACACTTGGCAAAACATATAGATAATTTTGATCTTCTATATTAGGGTTGATTACATCTTTATAATACCTTAATTTTATTTTTTCCTCTAACTCTTTATCACACCACATTTTTTCCTTAAATTTTGATTTGATGTTTTTTTAATAGTATCTTTATTATGCAAAATGGTTTCTTCCATGATTCCCCAATAGTTTAGCCAAGATTGGGCATCTTTATGCCATCCTCACTTGAGTCGATGGTGGTGATGACTTGATTTGGAAGAAATTTTAGGTATCCTCTTGTCTTCCATGTTGTTTAACTTGTTCTTATACATTAGGTATCTAGTCATAGCCATGCTCTCAATGGGGGAGAGGCTTGTTTTTACGAGGAGGATGGGATAGGGCATATTTCCTTTAATTTTGAGATTATAGGTTATTAAATTCATTTATATTTTCTCTATCTTTCTCCAGGATTCATAAGAGATACTATAGCCCCAGACTTCACATCCATAAGGAATAATAGGTGTAACAAGAGTCTCAAAGAGGAGTTTATTCTTATCCCAACTCCAAAGTTCAGCTAATTTACAATTGTTTTCAAGCCCATAATAAGCTTTCCATCCCCCAATAATCCTTTTCTCAATGTTATAATTCCAACTAAGCTTGTGGTGAATATCAATTATAAGATATTTGTATGAATTCACTTCCTTCAAGTTGTTGTTGCCATATACAAAGGTATCATAAGGGATCTTATTGGATTTAATACTCATGGCCTTAGTCTTATCAGTATTAACAGTCATACCCATATTGGAGAAAAAAACCTTGAGGGTTCTTAGTTGGTTTTCAATATCATGGGGACTCCTTGCCATAAGAATGATATTATCGACATAAAGAAGAAGATTTATGACTATACCAGTGAGAGTTGGGCCGACGCAACCTTCTTTTTCCAAGCATTCTTCTAATTTATCAATGCATATGCCAAAAAGGGTAGGGGACAAGGGACAACCTTGTTTGACTTTGATATTGTAGTTAATATCTTTTGACCAGCCCTCAGTGTTTTTAAACTTAGAAATAACATTCTCATACATCCTTATTGTAGAATCCCTCAACTCGAGAGGAAATTTTATCTCTTCCAACCTATTCCAAAGGTTTTTCCTAGGAGCCATGTCAAAATCTTTTCTAAAGTCAACAAAACAACAAAAAATATTGGTTTTAGTATTGCGGAACTCTTCTGAAATAATCCTAAATGTAACAAGATGGTCCACAATTGAATGATATATCCTAAACCCGACCTGGTCTTTACCTCTTTTATCGTGATTTTATAGCCAAATGCTAATCTTATTTTCCAAAATAATTCCATAAAGCTTGGCTAAAATTGGGCTAATAATAATGGTCCTATAATTAGAGGGAATGTTTTTGTCCCCATTTTTAAAAATAGGAACAATGAGGCTTTTCATATAGGGTTGAGGGAAGCCTTTCTTGGCTACTAAATTGAAGATCTTGTGTATGTGAGGGATAATGATTGGCCCTCCGATTTTAAAAATTTCATATTGGTAGCCTTCAATGTCCTTAGCTTTCCCATTTGCGAGCCTCTTAACCCTGAACTCTATGTCATCTAAAGAAAAAACTTCTTCCTTTGTAGGGACAATAGGAATGGTGTCCATGGAATTAGGGAACTCGTAAAGACTTTTAAGGTAGGAATTCCAGTCCGTTAAGGGAATCCTATTATTTCCTTTAGTATTGCATTTTAGAATTTGGCTCCAAAACCTCTTAGGATCCAACTTGTATAGTTGTGAAAGTTTCTCTTGCCTTTTACTGATGTAGTATCTTTTTTCCCTTTTAATTAGGGCTTTGTACGTATTGATCTTATCAAGTTTTAAGGGCTCATTAGAAGCATCCCTAATGGCTTTCCTAGCAATTTTACATTCTTTATCATACCAAGGGTTGGTTGTTCTATTATTCTTTTTATGGGACACCTCGAAAGAGAACTTGTTAATGGAAGTGGAAAGGGTAGTTGTAAAATTATGATATAGTTCTTCAATGTTGTCCTTATAAGTTAGGAGTTTTAATTTACTATTTAAATCCTTTAAGAAAATGTCAACTTTACTTTTGATAATTTAATGTGAAGTTTTATTATCTCTCATATATTCTTGGGTGGAAGGAAGGGGCAAGGATTGAGATGTCAACCCTCTCTTGATATTTGAGGATTGTATCTTCCTTTTGGAGGTTTATCCCTCCCTTTATATTTGGAAGCTGTAGCTATCTTTGGAAGTCATTACTTTCCTTGAACAATAAATATTGGTTATTTATCATATATTGTGCATGGTGTATTGTGGTGTATTGTGGTGTATTGGGGTAAATATTCTACTATTGTTCATTTCTCATTGGATATAATTTAATATATAATCTGTTTGAAGTCGAAGTTGAATTTTTTTTTAAATTGTACTTGATACTAATTCACCCCCCTCTTAGTATCAACAATTGGTATCAGGGTAGGTTGCCTTCAGAACAAATTAACCACTCAAAGGAAAATCCTTAGCAGAGATGGATGACCATGAACACATTTGAAATGGGATTCAAAGATTTGATGGAAGAATTATGCATACTAGAGTGATAGAGTGAAAACTTACCTAACAATTTTGGGAGTAGACATTTGGTACTCAATTGTAAATGGCTATGTAATCCCAAATAATTCTCCAACCAATCCAAATGAGAAGAATCTTATGATTTCTAATTCAAAATCCAGACATGTTATTCTAGGAGTATTGGCACCAACCATTGGTAGCAAAGTGATGGGATGAAACACTTCTAAAGAGGTATAGGACAAACTCAAGAGTATCTATGAAGGTGATCCAAAAGTTAAGAAGGTCAAGCTTCAACGACATAGAGCATAATTTGAAAATTTGAAGATGGATGAAAAGGAAGATATTGAAACCTGTTTTCTTATAGTTTATGAAGTTGTTAATTCTATCAGAGGATTAGGTGAATATCTCAATGAATCCTTGGTTGTACAAAAAGTGTTGAGATCACTTCTCTTGAAGTATGATGCTAAGGTCTTCGCCATTGAAGAAACCAGGGACTTGACCAAAATGACAATGGATGAATTACATGGGTCTCTTATAGCATATGAAATGAGAACATGTATAGAAAGTGACCATCCATACAATGAAGCGGCCTTTAAATCCATAAAGAATACAAAAGACAAGGATAATTACCTTGATGAGGAAATAGAAAATTTTGTAAGAAGGTTCCATAAGGGAACTAGAATATACAAAGGTAAGTCTCCTCTCAAATTATTTAACTATGGTATCCTAGGACATATTGTTGAAAAGTGATACTATAAAAAGAGAAGTCTCAACAATAAAAGGAGATTCTACTCGAAGGATGATGACATATCCTCATATGAGAGTGATGAAGAAGATAATGATGGAGGAGAAGACCTCTTCATAACCCAAGAAACCCAGGATGATGATCAAAAGAGTTCTAAAGAGGAAGAAATCATTTCTGAAGAAGATTCAGATGAAGAAACCAACCTTGATTCCTTTTGGGTATACAAATACAATGTAGAGAGTGAACAAGAAGATGAGAATATTGAAAAGTTGAATCATGTTGAAACTGAAAATAAAAATCTTAGAAACACAAACATAATACTAAAAGGTGAATTGAGTAGTTGTGAATAAGAGAATTACAAGCTTGAAAATACCATTGATATCTTGAAGGAACAATTAGAATATTATGAGAAATTGAAAGAAGAATTGGATCACACAAAAGGGGAGCTACTATTGACAATAGAAAATTTGAAGAAGTTCAAAAAAAGAACTAAAAAATTAGATGAGATCCTTAGAAGTCAAAGATCTCCAAACGACAAGACATGACTAGGATACAGTGACAATTTGAAGACAATAAAACAAGAGAAGGAAGATGAAAATGATGAAACCAACACTCCAGAACAATTTGAACAACAAGATAGAAGACTAGAATTCAAAATTAATGAGACATCAAGAAGATCCTCTCCCATCAGGTATGACAGTAATCATTATGAAGGAAACTGAAAAATAATAGATCGTGAATCCATATGGACCACACCACAATTAATATCACTTACTCCTAGGTATCAAAATTTCTTTCTTGGACATTGTTATACTTGTGGAAATTTTTGACACAAGGAAATCAATTGTAGAATCATTGAAAGGAATAACTACGCAAGCTACATGAATGGTGAAAATAGTAGATATCGAAGTGTTCGTAGGCCTGTCAACAAAAAATATAATCCATTTGACCCATTAATAGATCAAAATATTGTATGCTACAATTTCAATAATCGTGTTCATAAAGCACGATATTGTAGAGAGATGAAGGAGGATAATCCTATGCCAAATGTCCCTATACCAACTACAACATGGAAAAGGAAATAAATTCCACACAATGAAAATTGTCGAATAGCATTGGTCACTAAATAATGAAAAGAAGAATCTGAATGGTTCATAGACAGTGGGTCCTCATCTCATATGACCGGAGATCAAAGCAAACTTGTCAGCTTCAAGAAAAAGGGTGGAAATGTTTCATTTGGACATTAATCATCTACCAAAATACTTGGAAAACAAACTCTAAAGATTGGAAGTGAAAATGTAAAAGTAGGTAAAGTCCTATTGGTTAAATATCTGAAGCATAATCTCCTCAGTGTCAACAAAATATGTGATCAAGGATACACTCTTACATTTGACTCCCGAAAATGTAAAATCGGATAAAATAGCTCAGGAAGATTGGTTGCAACTGTAACAAGAAGACTGAACAACATATACATCTTAGACATGAAGAAGAGAGAGAATACAAAAGCCACAGAAAAGGATTCCAAGGAAGAAAAAGTCCCAAGGACCAAAAATAAGGATGAATTATTATTGAGTGCCACATGTTCAGGGAGAGCAGCCCCAAAGAAGAATGTCACCTTATGCCATTGAACACAGGGGGAGAAACAACACCCTTTGCCATTTATGTCAAAGGGGGAGAGAAATTGGGATCATGATGATAGGGGGAGAATGCATGTTTCCATCAATGACAAAGGGGGATATTGTTGGAAGATTGGTTGTTGTCATTGATGTCAACCCTATTCATTGGTTTTGGACCCCAATATTGATGAAGATATTTGGACATGAAGGATAGTGCACATGAAGATACAACACCCATGGATGGATAGTATACATCATGTTGTTTCTGGTGGTAGATGGCATGTCACATGGGTCCTCATGGTTGAGGAGAAATGAATTTTTGAAGATGACCAAGTGAATTGAAGAAGGAAGTATAGGTCGACCCTCAAGATAATTAAAGAAAAGAATTACAAAATAAGAAAGTGTCAGGTCGACCCTAATGTTAAAAGGAAGTGACATAAAGGGTATAAATACATCTCACTATACATTCATTTTTCAACACACACAAGTTTTTTAATGAACAAGGAGATATAAGTCGAATTTCAGAGGAAATATGAAGTAAACATGGCTAAATTTCAAGGGAGGATGAAGTCTTTTGGTGATATGTGCTAAGGTATGTTATTTATAGGTCATATTACCATTTTCACTATAAATTTTTTTCTAGAACGATTAAGATGGTGCAATTCATAGGATATTGAAAATACATATCTAGGTACCTGTGGTAAAAATTTCAGCTCTTTATTCGTTATAATTTTGGAGATACACTCTGTGGAAGATAGGATTTTTGACTAGTCCTGAAGCTAGGCATAAACAAGTGTTCTAGGTAAAATAGTCATAACATCTTCATAGATAATCCAACTGAAGTGATACCAATTGAATTTGAAAGAGTACACGATGTAGTTTATTTTTTACAAATTTTAGAATATTATGTTAAATATTGAGTGCAGGTAATTCTATACAAGTTTTCTCTCCTAAATAAACCATAATTGAATAAGGTCTACCATTTTCTCTATAACTCCTTTTCTAGGAGGATTCAAGGAGTGAAACTTGTTAAGGTTTAAGCTATTATTAGGGTTCTTTCCAATTCACTAGATAACAATAACATAAGATAGGATCATTGAGAAATACACAATCACAAGAGACACATAATTTATCTTGGGAAACCTGCATGGGGGAGAAAACCCAACAAAACTTCCTTATTATATATAGCCAATACAATTCCAAGAGATAAATGAAACAAATACATAAAGTCATCTCCCAATAATGCACCTCTCTCTCTCTTCTCCAACTGCAGCTCCGAAACTTGTCTCTCAATGAACAAGTGAGTGTGTGTTTAAGTGAGACGCTAGCCTCCTTATTTATACAACTCTGGCAAGTGTGGAAGTGTCTCTTCACTGGTAGGGATGAATTCTTCTTCCGAGTGGTTATAACCACCTTTAATATATTTTGGGGCCGAATTCTTATTCTGCCTATTACAATTATGTTTTGACCAATCCTCAAAAGGGGATTTGGTATTTTACAGTAGCCGAAATGATCAATCTGCAATAGTGGATTGATCTAATGAATAATACCACAATAATAATTAGAATACACTTTCAGGTTACATTATTTCAACAAAACATGGAGGAGTTTTAGAGAATACATTGACTTATATTATCTACAGGATCATAGTATTCTAAGAAGTGAATAATTGCAGAAGTTGAAGAAGTCTCAGGAAACATTATTAGGTTCTATGTGATGGTTGGTTGATGGTGATAATTTAATGTAAAGTTTTATTATATCTCATATATTATTGGGTGGAAGGAAGGGGAAAGGATGGAGAGGTCAACCCTCTCTTGATATTGGAGGACTGTATCTTCCTTTTGGAGGTTTATCCCTCCTTTTATATTTGGAAGCTACAACTACCTTTGGAAGTCATTAATTCCCTTGAATAATAACTATTAGTTATTTATCATATATTGTGCATGGTGTATTGTGGTGTATTGGTGTAACTCTTCTACTATTGTTAATTTCTCATTGGATATAATTTAATATATAATCTGGTTGAAGTCTAAGATGATTTTTTTTTTTTAATTGTACTTGATACTGATTCACCCCCCTCTCAGTATCAATAGCACTAGCTCATGAGATGATAAACCCCTATGTGATCTAGCACATAAGGGTTGGACATACCAACTACAACGCACTTCCAGGTTTGAAAAATATGGCAATAGGTATGCCAATGTTTTCATTTAAGGATGATAGTGTTTGTAGAGGTTGTGTTCTCCGTAAGAATACAAAGAAATCTTATCTTCACAACAATAGAAAATCTAATGGAATTTCATATCTAATTCATTATGATGTTTGTGGACCTATGACTACTCCATCTATGGATGGTTTTCTTTACTATATCATTTATATTTATGATTTTTCTCGTAAAAATTGGATTTATTTTTTAAAGACTAAAGATGAATCTTTCAGCAGATTTCAAGATTCTTGTTGAAAATCGAACAGGAAGACACATATGGGTTTTCATAATAGAAATTGGTAAATAATTTGAGTCCTACAAGTATGATGAAATATGTCAAGCTTCTGGGATTAAGAGGGATTTGTGATGTAGGAGAATCACTCCACATCATCAAGCACCAGCCAACCACCACATGTTCAATGGAGAGGAGAGGCGCAACCCTCTCACTTTCAAATTTCAAATTTTGAAATTATATTAAATGTTGTAAGGCTAAAGAGCCAAAAGCCGTGCATGTGTGCAGGATTTAGATAAAGGTTGCCTTAAATGGTTGTAAGGCTGAGATCTAGATCTGATTCAGACTAGATAGCCATTCAATGCAACTGAATGTAAATTAATGAGAGTTGGTGAGGATGAAGGGAAGCGCTCGAGGGGCCCCCTTTTGTAAAAATATCTTCTTTTGTTTTCAGTAGAAAAAAAAGAAGGCAAAAAAGAATAGAGAGAATAGGTTGTATAGGAGAGGAGAGCTAAGACTCTGTTGTAGTCCAATCTCAAACACATTGTAATCAGGAATTCTTGATTAATACAAACAGAGCAGTTTTTCTTGCATGTTGTTGTTCATGTGTTTGTGAGTTCATGAATGAATGTCTTTATGTGTTGATGATATGTTGTAGATGTATGTTAGATATAAATTTGCACGGATAAACAGATTTTCCTATCCGAGAGTTCTTTGATTTCAAGTTTTGATTCTTTGTGGTTTCATGCAAGAGTGCATGACAAAGTACTGCAGTCTCTGAAAACTAGTGCAAGAGTGCGCTTTTGAATTCTACATAATTTCAGACAAAGACGTATCAGGAGGGTGCACCAGCTGAAGTCATTGACTCAAGGAGGAAGCCTCAAGGTTGTTGAACACCTTGAAGGAGAAACTGTGTAGAGGATAGCACAGAGAGGAGAAGTAGAATTGTTGTGAATTTTGTAGAGGCTCTGCCAGGAGGGCATTGAGAAAATGCACAGGATGCATTGAGGAGAATTCTATTTCAAATTTAGTGGGAAGACAGAGTCACTGAGGATTCTGGAGAACTCTTCTAGGTGGGCATTGAGTTGGTGCAAGTGTGCAAAAGAGGAACTCTTTTTCGAGTTCAGGGAAGATAGAATATCTAAAGTTTTGTGAATCTCTGTCAGGAGGGCATTGAGAAGTTGCATAGAGTGCATAGAAGGAATCTTTTCGAGTTCTGTTGGAAAGAGAAGTGTCAGGGAGAGACACTCACAGAGTTACTGAATACTTTGTTAAGCTCAGCAAGGAGGGATTGAGTAGAAGGTCATCAGGAGGACACCAAATTTACCTTTGAGGACACAGAAGGATGAGTCCCCTAGACGCTCGACTAAATAAAGCTTAGAAGGATAGTGATTTAGCACACCAAGTCACAACAGAGTGAGAATAATGTCAAGAAACCCTTTGAGGTTTCACAGTCGACAAAGATCAGGAGGGACAACATTCCTAGAACGTAGGAAATATCCAAGGGAATCAAGCTCGTAGAGGAAGAAAAGGTCGAGGCCTTTGAAACTTCATAAAATATCCCAAGGGGAGGGAGGAAGTTCTAAAACTCAGGAGGGAGCACAACTGTCCTTAGATCAGTTGGAGAGATGAGATTTGGACCATCGAGTTTCATGTACAGACAATAAGAGGTAATTTCCTAAGGAAGAGAAACAAATTTGGGCCATCAGATCTAGTGCAAAGGATCGATAACCATCGGATCCAGAGGAAGGCGCACAAAGTTTAACCTCTGGGAGGTCATGCAAGAGAGGAGATGGAACGAATGGTAGGAACACTTTGTAGAGAAGCACTGAAGACCTGAGAGCCATCGAATCTTGCAAAGGAGTAAGGGGGTTAAGGTGAGTTCCTTTACAATCACCCATAAGCTCAGGAGAGATAGGGGTCGTTGGATCCAATCCAATGAGAGTCATCAGATCTTGTGTGAGTTCACATTTCGGGAATTCGGGGATTGACAAGACAAGATATTTTGGAGTCACTACATCGTGAACTTCCAGTTCACAAAATCCCAAAATGATTTGAGCCATTTTTGGAATTCAAGGATTCGGACATCGGGAGATCGAGAGGTGAATATTTTCCTAAATCACGAAGGGAGAAATCGCGAAAGGACTAGGACTGTCCATCGAGGAGGACACATGGCGAGTGGTCAAGGTTTCAAGGAAATCTCTGAAAAAGATGTGGTCTGTCAATCCAGTGGCATTGTAGCCATTGGTTCAAGAGGGATATGGACCGTTGATCTCTCAGCAGAGAGATTTCAATATTTCGGGAACTGGGGATTCGAAAGACAGAGAACAGGGGGGAATTCTTGCACCACAGTTTCCTGAATCGCAAAAGTTGGTAGTGCTTTGTCGTGGACCGTCATTTCATCATTTCGGGACCCGGGTGTTTGAGAGGCCAGGAATCAGGAGATGTGGAGTCCCGACTCACGATAACATGAAAACTCAAAAGCATTTGGAGGCTAAGGGAGGACCCACAGTCATTAATCCCTTTTCGGCATTTCGATGACTAGGAGTTGGAGGGACTAGGATCTTGGGAGAGCTCGCATGCAGGAGTCTCAAAACCCTGAAACACGAAAGGCGTGTTGGTTCAAAATAGAGAAGACCGTTGAAAGCTAAGCACGTGCATAGGTTTTATCAAGGCCTGTGCCAGAGGATAAAGGGACCTACGGATTTGTTCAAAGGGTTCCAGCAGGAGCCCGAAGAGCTATTTCGGCTCAGAAGAAGAATGATCCAGAGATCACGAGGTCGCAAAACCCTGCTGAGGTAGGGGGTATACATCAAGTGGTATCAGAGCCTAATTTTGTCTATATATTTCAGGAAAAGGGAGCTAGAGGAAAAGGAGTAGTCTGATACGCAACAGTTATGGTATCAGAGCTTGTTTTTTTTTGTATATTTCAGGCAAAGGGATCTAGAGGAAAATGAGTAGTTTGATACGCACCAGTAGTGGTATCAAAGATTGATTTTGTCTATATATTGCAGGCATATGGAGCCAAAGGAAAATGAATACATAGTGTTGAAGCTCCACGATGATTGTTGTAAGGTGCATAGAAGTCAATAGACAGTTAGGAGGACTATACGAAAGGCAGGAAGCACTCATAGTTGCAGAGTGACAACAACAATTTTTCTAGGAGGGTATACAGGAACAAGGAGATGGCTACTGAAGGCCATGGATGCGGTGGAAAGAAGAACCACCAACAACAGAGAAAAGATAAGATGGATGAAGAGCTCACTGAGATAAGGGTGAGGATGGAAGAGCTTGCACTATGGGTGTAGTAGAACGCAAAGACAAATTGGGTGTATGAATGGCCTTTGAGGAGGAAAGAAAAATGGCATGTTCAAAAGTTGTTGTCCAGTAAAAAGAAACAAGAGTTGAAGAAGTGGTTGAGGAATGATGAAAACCTCAGTGACACAGAGTTGGTTCGCATCTGTGAGCCAGAAGTTGGAGAAACCCTCAGTGATGAGGAAGAGGGATCAGATTCAGATCTCATAAACTGCCAGAAGGGAAGAGATGAATTTTCGAACTGCCAGGTGGGAAATGGAATGAGATCATTGGAGTATATCATAGACTATCAAGAGGACAACAACATAAATTCATATTTCCAGGTGGGCAATGGTATGAGATTAACAAAGGATCTCATAAACTGCCAGGAGGGTAGAAGTGAACTTTCAAGTTGATAGGTGGGCAATGGAAAGAGATCAGTGGAAGGTCTCACGTACTGCCAAGGGGGTAGTGGTGAAAGTTCAGATTTCCAAGTGGGCAATGAGATGGGATCAAATGATCTCATAGACTACCAGGTGGGAAACAGAAAATTCCCAAATTTCCAGGTGGGTAAGGGGAAAGAGATGAGATTATTTGAAAGTCTCATGAACTCAGAGGAGAGTTCAGATCAGCAAGGAGTGCTGATAGGAGAGAATCAAAAGAGAATTTTGATCATTGGGGGAATTGAAGTATTCCTACCAAGTAGCCTAGTTGAGGCTAGAGAATGCATTGCAGATGCAACAACAGAAGAAAGACAACTAGCAGAGACTGTCATGGAGGAAGAAATGGAGCAGACACTGATGTTTTCCCAAGGAGAAAAGGAGGAGCATTCAAAAGAATGGCTCAAAATTTTTAGCTAGGAAGTTGAACAGGAGATCACTACAGTACTGGGAGCTACAAAAGAAGAAGAAGAAGAAGAAGAAGAAGAAGAAGAGGAAGCATACAACATATACTTTGTTGGTCTATGTGAAGAATTGGAATCCCTGGAGAGAAGGGTGATGGTGCAAAATTTTCACATCCAATAGGCTAAGTTGGAAGAAAGTAGTGGAGCATATGAGCCCCAGGAGAAGCTGGAAGAAGTTGGAACTAAACCAACATAGGAGGAAATTGAGCAACAGTTCAATGAGGAGACTGTAGAATTGGAGTCTAGAGCAGAGTGTCCACTCAGTGCCACAAACGTAAATAAAGATAGGATGGGATATTGTCTAGATCTACACACTGATAAGGGGGAAGAATTGTAGTAGGGCGGACTGGATACAAAGAGCCAGCCATTGGAGAAGTTGGATGAGATAATTGAGGAGATCAGAAGGCTGATGATCAAATCAGTAGAAGTGGTAAGCAAAGGGAAGATAAGTAGAGGAGAACCTACCATAGCAGTAGGGAAGCATAAACAACAACAACAATGAAGCAGTGGAGCAGATGGACAGCTCCAAAGAACTGTTTAGGATCCAGGTGGATTTCAACATCCATGCTAGGAAGCTCATGAGCATAAGCTCTTAAATTTTTCATAGCATAGGAGTATGATGTAGGAGAATCACTCCATGTCATCAAGTGCTAGCCAACAAACACTTGTTCAATGGAGAGGAGAGGCACAACCCTCTCACTTTCAAATTTCAAATTTTGAAATTGTATTAAATGTTGTAAGGCCGAAGAGCCAAAATCCATGCATGTGCACAAGATTTAGATAAAGGTTTCCTTAAATGGTTGTAAGGCTAAGATCTAGATCCGATTTGGACTAGACAACAATTCAATGTAATTGAATGTAAATTAATGAGAGTTGGTGAGGATGGAGGGAAGCGCTCGAGGAGCCCCCTTTTGTAAAAACATCTTCTTTTGTTTTCAGTAGAAAAAAAAGAAGGAAAAACAGATTAGAGAGAATAGGTTGGATAAGAGAGGAGAGCCGAGACTCTGTTGCAGTCCAAGCTCGAACACATTGTAATCAGGCATTCTTGATTAATACAAACAGAGTAGTTTTCTCTGCATGTTGTTGTTCATGTGTTTGTGAGTTCATGAATGAATGTCTTTATGTGTTGATGATATGTTGTAGATGTATGTTAGATATACATTTGCAGGGATAGATATATTTTCCTATCTGAGGGTTCTTTGATTTCAAGTTTGGATTCTTTGTGGTTTCATGCAAGAGTGCATGACAGAGTACTGCAGTCTCTGAAAACAGTGCAGGAGTGCACTTTTGAATTCTGTGGAATTTCAGACAAAGATGTGCCAGGAGGGCGCACCAGCTGAAGTCATTGACTCAAGGAGGAAGCCTCAAGGTTTCCGAACACCTTGAAGGAGAAACTGTGTAGAGGAGAGCACAGAGAGGAGAAGCATAATTGTTGGGAATTCTGTAGAGGCTCTGCCAGGAGGGCATTGAGAAAATGCACAGGATGCATTGAGGAAATGCACAGGATGCATTGAGGGGAACGCTTGCATTGTGGTTTCCCTAATCGTGAAAGTCAGTAGCACTTTGTCATGGACCATCATTTCAGCATTTCGGGACCCAGGTGTTTGAGAGGCCAGGAGTCGGGAGACATGGAGTCCCAACTCGCAATAATGCGAAAACTTGAAAGCATTCGAAGGATAAGGGAGGACCCAGAGTCATTAATCCCTTTCTAGCATTTTGGAGACCGAGAGTTGGAGGGACAAGGAGCCTGGGAGAGCTCGCATGTAGAAGTCCTGAAACCCCGAAACATGAAAGGTGTGTTGGTTCATAATAGAGAAGAGCGCTGAAATATGAGCGTATGCATAGGTTTTCTCAAGGTTTGTGCCAGAGGACAAAGGGACTTGCGGATTTGTTCAAAGGGTTCCAACAGGATCCTGAAGAGCTATTTTAGCTTAGAACAATAACGATATAGAGACTGGGAGGTCGCAGAACCCTGCTGAGGTAGGGGGTCTGCATCAATTTGATTGTTCCTTATAATCCCGAAAAGAATGGGGTTGCGGAAATAAAGAGAAAAACAAACTATGAAGAAACTAGAGCCATGATGTATGATCAGAATTTACCATTATCTCTTTAGGACGAAGATGTAAGTATTGAAATATAAATTGAGAACATGTGTCCTCATAATTCCCTTGAAAAGAAAACTCCATAAGAAGTTTTCACCGGTATAAATCCCTCAGTTGATCACTTGAGAATATTTGGCAGTCCAATATATATTCATATTACAAAACAAAAGAGGACTAAGCTAGAGCCCTCCGAAAAGAAAGGAACTTTTGTGGGAAATAGTGAAACCTAAAAGGATTACAAAATTTATATCACATGTCAAAATTTCATTGAGGTCAGCAGAGACACGACTTTCCATGAAGAAGCAACTTTCCATCGTGCAAAAAAAATTCCATGTGATACAAAGGAGCAAGAAGCTCCATCTCTTGAACCTTCAGATTCACCTCTTCCAGATGTGTAGAGGGAGGAGACCTCAAAACCTTCAGTGTATCCCTTAAGGGATACTATTGAGTTTCCCTTAGAGAAACCTTGTGTTAAAAGGAAACCATCCTGGTGCCGGGAAACTCTAAAGGAAGCAGAAAAGCATGCATCACCTAAAGGCACTTTCAGAGAAAGAAAGAAACCAGATAAGTACTTTGGCCTAATAGATAAATTGAATATTTTCATTGACTCAGAACCTTCCACCTTTGAATAAGCCTTCAAACATCAAGTGTCAAAACATGCAATGATAGAAGAGTATGATTCAATTATTAAGAATGATGTATGAGTAGTGGTTTGAATACCTTGTAGAAAATCAGTGGTAACCTCCAAATGGATTTATAAAATAAAGCATGCACCAAATGGTAGTGTTGAAACATTCAAGGCTAGATTTGTGGCTCGTGGCTTCTCTCAGAAGGAAGGAATTGACTATGACGATATCTTTGCTCTTGTTTCTAGATATACTTCCATTAGGATCATTATCTCTCTTGTTGCAGTTTTTGGTTGGAAACTTCATCAGATGGATGTTAAGACTTATTTTCTTAATGGTGAAGTTGAGAAAGAGGTTTATATTGAACAAAATGAAGGGTTCATGATCCATGGGAAAGAATACCATGTGTGAAAACTCAAAAAATCCTTGTATGGGTTGAAGCAATATCTGAGATCTTGGTATGGGAGAATTGATAGCTTTCTACAGAGTCTTGGCTTCACCAAGAGCATAAAAAATCCTAATCTTTATATAAATATTGTACATAATCATATTGTTATCTTAGTATTATATGTGGATGATATGTTCCTCACAGGAGAGGAAAATTTGATAGCACAAAATAAGAGGGAGATTTCAGTAGAATTTGAAATGAAAGGCTTGGGTCTTATGCATTATTTTTTGGGCTTATAGGTGTGGCAGGAACCAGGTGATATATATCTCTCACAGAGAAAATATGCAATTGTTGTGCTCCATAGATTCGACATGATGGACTGTAATTCCATTTCCACACCGATGATTTCTAACCTGAATAAGTTACAAGACCAAGTTACAGGTACAGATCTAGAAGAACCCACCTTATATCGACATATCATTGGGTCATTCATGTATCTTATACATACTAGACCAAACATTTTTTATGAAATGAATTCCCTCATCCAGTTCATGTGTGAACCAAATAATATTCATATGGTTGTTGTTAAACATATTCTACAATATGTTTGAGGGACTATAGCCTATGATGTTAGATACACTTCAAATGGAGGTGTAATGTTTCATGATATACAGATTCAGATTGGATGGGAAATACAGTGGAATGAAAGAGTACCTCTAGATATTATTTCAGTTTGGGTTCAAATATGATCTCTTGCTCCAGCAGGAAACATGTCTCCATAGCCCAGAGCACTGCAGAAGCATAATACATTGTTGCAAGTGCTACTAGTAGAGAAACATTGTGGTTGAGAAAGCTACTTTTAGACTTGCTCAGTGCTGAGCTAGAACCCACAGTCATCCACTGAGATAACCAAATCTGTATAAATCTCTTCAAGAATATAGTGTTTCATGATAGGTCGAAACACATTGAGATGAGATATCACTATGTTTGGGACATGGTGTAGAAGAACATTCTCATTATTCAATATGTTCCAACGACAGAGAAAACTACATATATTTTGACCAAGCCACTGTCCATGACAAAGTTTATGTACTTTCGAGACAAGCTTGGTGTTGCTGAGAATGTCTCTCTTGTTGAGAGGGAGTGTTTAAATTAGTGTATCTACAAGAGCCATTCTCCTAGAGGATGACATAAGACCCTAGTTGTGGACTAGGGCCCCCAACACACTCCTGGGGTTTCTTGGTATGAGACCAAGCAATGAGATCCATGGAAAAATACCCTTTTAATGTCCCCCAGTATATGATAGGGGTTCTTGGTATTGGACCAAGAAGCAATTCCCTAGATGTGTTCTAGGGACCCTGGATGTATTCCAGGGAATCCTTTCCCGGTGCTTGGATTGATCCTTGGATGTGTTCCTTGGTGGTTGATATAAGTCTCTAGATGTGTTCTGGGGCCCCTGGATGTGTTCCAGGGAACCTTTTCTTAATGCATGGGTTGATCCTTGGTCTTGTACCTTGGTGGATAACACTCTAGATGTGTTCTAGGGCCACCAGATGTGTTTTGGGGAAACCTGTTCTTTGACCAAGTAGATCTTGGTGTAATACCAAGATGTGTTGATGTGTGATATTGTTCCTCTCTCCTGGGAAGGGATGATTTTAAGGATGGATTTTTTTTTTTAAATGTATAAACCTTGGGGAATCTTACTAATCCTTCATATGCTAACTATAAATGTTTGTCGATATTTTTGTAAAAATATTCAAATTTATAAGTATTTTATACAGATTTTATAAAATTTTGGCGATTTTAAGGTAAAATAATTTTATCCTCTAGAATTTGGGCGAATCATTTTTAAAATAGCGAATCTCATTTTTGGAAAAACCATGGAAAATTAGCCCATGAGCGAAATTTATCCCCTAAAATCATCCATGCTCTCGGGATGGTCCATGAGACCTAGAAGTGCCTATGAAGATGGACATTACCACATTGTTGATGTAACCTCTCATGCAATGATGATAAAATTTATAGGTCATTATGATACTCATGTGGACATGTTTTTCCAATATGGACCCCCCCTCGACTTTGTCCTAATAGGTACCCCCTTGTTGTTTTTATTTCCCTCTTGTTTTATGCATTTGGGGTTTTAATTTATGTGATTGGGGTTTTATTTTATGTGATTGGGGTTTTATATGTGATTAGGGTTTTTATAATTTATATTAATATTAATTGAAATATTAATTATTATTTATATTAACTAAATGTGAATATTTAATTATTATTATATCTACCCTAACCCCTCTCCCTAAATATAAATAAGACCCTACCCTCTTGCATTTTATAATACACACACTCACACTCTCTCCTCTCTCCTTATTGCAGCTACCTCACTGACTACTCTCCTTTGTTTGTGCGACCTCTCTTTTGGTTATTAGTTTCAGATATGAGATTTTTGTGTTGAATGGAAACTTCCTCTTCAGGTTTTTCTTATGTATGATTGTTGGATATGTTTCTTCTGAGTTGTGAGGTGTCTCCCAAGAACTGTAGAACCTATTCTCTTACACATAGGTGTCTTCATTAGCTGTCAGACCTATTTTTGTGGGTTCCAGATCTTCCTTTTAGGGCCACAAACCCGAGTACAGGTGTCATGACCTCCTTTTGGGATCCCTCCTTTTATGTGTGAAGGTTGTAGATCCTTCTTATGGCTATCATGTGTTGTGTTGAGGTCCCTGTGGGGGGTTTTCCACTTGTTTTCCAATTTATATGAGATGAGGGTTTGTTTTCTTACTTGTGGAGGGTCTTCTACCTTGCTGTCCAGTTTCATTCCTATGTCGTATTACTGTTTCTGTGGAGGGTTATATTTGTTGGGGGTATTGTTGTTATCTACTTGGAAGTTTGTGGTATTATTTATATTTCTTTTGGGGTCTATATCATTAGAAACATTGTCCCATAGTCCACATTGACAGATATCAAACCCTATAGGTTTGATCCATGAGCCTAAACTAATTTCTGAGTATATTTACAAAGGAATACATCCACACATGTGATAGGTACATCTATCATTGAATCAACAGGTAAGATAAAAAATTTATACTCAGAAATCTTGGTTTTTTTCAGATCTATTTATATCTCTTCTTCTTTATGTTGATCTAGTGTACAAAATTTTTTAAAGCATTTTTGTCTTTCAATTTTCCCTAATTCTAACAAATACCCTTATTAAACTATAAATAAAGTTACATACTTTGGGATCCTTTTGGCAGAATACCAAGGCAATCATGTATCTTTTATTTTCTCTCTCCATCAACATATTTGTAAATGTGTGCACCCTATTTCCTACAAATCTTCTTTGAATTGATTAACTATCCAAATCACCTTAGATACATGTTTCATATTAATAGCTTGATCATGATCTACAATGGATTTTATGATTTTTTGGTATGCAATGTTCTAATCCTTAATAGTTCAGCTGAATCCTTTTCTCTATTACCAAAGTTAATGAAGATTGAAAATAATGATGATAAAGCACCCTCAAATTCTAGAGAATTTGAGTTGTGGACTAGAGTGTTGATTTCAAAATTTTGGTCTTCAATATGATTTGTGTTTTCCTTTTCATCTATAGATTTTTCTCATAGAGAATATTCAATTTCTCTTTGATCTTCAAAATGGTGAACACATTCCAATAAACTTGTTTCCGGAGATTCTTTAAAATAATATTCACATAATCCTAGATATTCATCGATGAAGACTAGAAAATACTCTACCTCTCTTCTTATGACTTCACTGCATCCAAAGAATTGTTCCATTGCTAGTTTTGACCCACAAGGACAAGAAAGTGACTTCGATACAACTGTTATGAATATAAGTCAAAATATCATGTTTTCACTGAAATCATGTGTGGGTTTTGTTTTTATTTGGGGCTTGGAAAACAATGTTATGAGCTCCAAATTGTTATGAACACAAGAGACTTCACTAAAGACGTGCTGATATGTCTATAAGAAAAAATCAAGTGCAACTAATTTACTATAAAAACAACAATAAATTCATAAACATATTAACATTTAGAAAAGTAAACTTTAGATCTAAGAAAGCAATTGACAACAATTATAAATATGTTACAAGACCTAAATCATCTCTTAACCTTAAATAATTGTGTGATAGGATAAGGAAAAGTTTCCCTGGCTGACTTGAAAATAAAAATGGGTGTTGCACTTGGAATACATAGTGTCTCATAGACTACCCATCGTATTCTATCATGTATGAGGGTATGGGATTTTCGTTTGAGAGAACATTTCTAGGTAGAATACAAGATAGATCATCTATAGGATGTATGGACAACTAATTCTTTACAAAAACTAGTCCAATTATATTCATAGGTTGTTCACAATATATAGGCACCCTGCTATGCCCCTTATCTAAGATCAAGTTCATCAAGTCCCTATCAATGTTTTCATTAATACCAATAGAAATTGGTTATAAAATTGAGATCGTTTTGTCTTCTACAGTTTTCTCAGATAACCCCAAAGTCTCAGAAATGATCATTGTTTCATCATGTGTCAGTTCTCCATCTTTTTCTACCTCATTTCCATGCAAATCCAAAAGTGGTTTGATCACAACTCTACGAAAAAAAGAAACATGTCCTTCGTTTCCTTAAATTTATTGTTTTCATTTGATGCTAAGGGGAGTTCAAAGGCTTATTTTTTCTTGCATTCTTTACCCATATGACCATATTCATGGAAAGCATTGCATTTTAAATGAACACTAATCATATGAATTATGTTGATAGTTTCTATGAGCCCCTTCTTGACATTTATCTTGATACAAAGCCTTATGTAAGAGCATTGTCATGCCTTTGGAAATGTTCTATCCATAAATTGCCTAACGTCGTTCACAAAATATTAAATATATGTCTTTCTTTTGCTGAAACAGAAAGGTGATGTATCTGTGTCCACAAAGAAAAAAAATCCTAAAGGGCATTGTAGCATCAATGGAAGCGATATTTTATTTAGAGAAATTTCTAGGAATTTTTTATTTGACCAATTCTCCATGAACTTATCGATCATGGCCTTCTCTTCAAGGACCACCACCTTAACTTGAGGACAATTGTATTGTCCTTACACTAGAGGGAAAGTTTCCAAATCTCCATGGAAAAATGGTTTTCTTGTAGGGAGACTTATTGATAACAAAGGTCAAAACCCTCACCACAATAAACCATTGCACTATCAACCGTTTCCAATATCAAAGTCACATCCATGTTTACAATCATTTCCTCACAAAGTATTAAAACCAAGGGAGTTACGAGAGCTCCCTTTTGTCATAACTTTGTATCATTTCCATAGTTGGGGAAAAGATATCTGATTTTTTATTGAATGCTTTTGTTCAAAATTAAATTTCCCTGTCAGCAAATACTCTAGCTATCAAATAATGTGAGTTCTATTATGGTGCGATTATATGTTGATTAGAATCCAATCATCTATACTAATTTGTATGATTACACAACAAAACAATTACTCACTAGATGTTGAATTTATAGCTATATATGGAACACAAGATGATGGATTTCTTCCCAATATTTAAATATCAGCTTAGAATTTCATGTAATTTTCATCCCATGGTTGTCATACATTCTTTTTCATTTGTTTATTTTTTTCTTGGTCGAGAAGCCTTTTGCACTGTTTTTTGTGAAAGTGCTTCCTTTTAACGAAGGAAAGAATTACAACTGGCCCAAAGAGGTTAGGAACTAGAGGCAACCCACTTGCATGGATAAAATATCCCTTGAGGATGAACCTCTTAACATAATCACTTTCATTTGGCTAAGCTACTATGATAGGGGATATTCTTCCATAAAATCACCCAGGTATTGCACCTGGAACCAACTACTTATTCATATTTCTAGGGAAATTCAACCTTGGTTGTTGGCCCCACATACCATTGTCTACACCTTTGAGCCAAAACTCCATTGGCATTGGTACTATGTTTGACATGCTCAAATAACACCTTTTTTTTATTGTCTAGCCATGTTGACTCAGTCCCCTGGTTGTATATGGCATACTTGCAAGCAACATTTATGTTGACTATCTTCTAGTTATATTTAGACATCAACATATGTTCCTCTCTTTTTGTGAAACTTTAAAATTTCATATATGGTAACCTTGTTTAACTATTTTTTAGTTGAGAAACCATTTCTTTTTAAATTTACAAGAATTTTTACTTTTCTCTACAACATACAGAATTAAAAGTTAAATCAACCATGTATACAACATGGTGTTTCCTTGTGTATTCAATATGTCTAAAGAACTTTCCTCGTAAATTATACTCTCTCGAGAATGTCAATAGATCCCTTAAGACCATAAAATGCAAGTTAGAACGGATGACAATCTACACCATCTTTCTTTGTGCCCCTAATGATTAAATAGACCCAAAATATTAAACAATATGGTTGAGAGAGGATATACAGAACATGCCTTGCTTGTGAAACATGCTACAACAGAATTCGGTAATTTGTGGTCTACATCTTTACCAAGGTATTCCTTACACCATGCTTCTTTTGTGCTATTCTTTCTCCAAAACAATGTACAGTTATTCCTTTCAAAAAGAATAAAAATATACTACCAACATATATAAGATCCAAATATGCCACAACATAATAGGCATCCCACTATATGTCTTAAGTACTTTTTGCATCATACAAGTATTTAAGGATGGGAGTTAACTTCTTGTTGCTCTTGCAATTATAGGTTTATATTGTAGAAATTTTGTTATATATTACTCTATATTGAAGCAAGCCTTGGCTTGCCCAAACTACTCTTTCAAACATAGTAATTGAGTAGACATGTTTTGTGAAGATGGTATATATATATAATCTGATAAAATTGGAACTAACTTAGTTGTTTGGGGATGTTTTTGTTAATAGTAGAGATATTTTTTATTCTCTGTTAGATATGCCCGTGACCCTAGGACCTGTGTACACCTATGCATATGAATGCTCAATACATGGCAATATGTTTGGAGTAGCTTTGTTGGATTATATTGATTCTATGGTGCTCTTAATTAAATTCCAATCCCATACCCTCATACATGATAGAATCTGATGGAAACATTGCAATTTTGCAAACTTTTAAATGGTGAAAAATGTTGATTGCATCGCTATTATGATTGCAAATTTACATTGATTGGAACTATATTTTTTTTTTTGTTTTTTAGGCAAAAAGCAAGTTTAGTATCAATGGTTGAACCATTGGATATTTCAAGTGGTAATGTAGTTGTTTGAAGCATTGAGAGTCTTGGTTGAAGTCCTTTCTATTCTTTTTTCTCTGGCTGTCATGATCATTCAAATCATTTGACAAGATGATAGAGGTTGTTCCTACAGTTTCACCACAAAACAGAGTCATGAATAAATATGGGATTTTAAAAGAATATCGAACTTATCCACTCTAATTTTCTACCTCGACAGATTCAGTTGGCAACTGGTATTTTAACCAAAATCTGTATGGATTTTATTGTGTAATATTGGGCGATCTTTCAATACCATAGAGACAAAAATAGTTATATCTTCCTCTATTCCATTGTAGCCACAATCCCCTTCATGTTTTGAAAGTATTTAATCAGGAATAACACATTAAAATGAAATACTTATTAAAATTGTATGATCACTTCTAGTTAAGCTTTTGTCCAGTAATATGCAATGGTTATCATATTTGGCATGTTATCTTTTGGAAAATTGATTTACTTATTTTGATGTTGATTTCCATATAGTGAGGTGGAAAGCTAATTTCTTTATCAGTTAAACATGTTTCCAGCAATCTATTAGCTATCTCCACTCATTGTACATTTTTAAGGGTATATTGGGACCCATGTGAATCTTGCAGTTTGTGATCAAATGTATAATTTCACTTTTATTTATATTTTATAAGTGGGTTTATTAAAATTCTAGACAAGTTTTGTTTAGTGAAAAGATTCTAAATAGTCATTGTTTGGGAGGCAACAAATTGCACCAGTTTTAACCAATGCTAAACAAAGTACAAAAAATGACAAATCATTGTTTTGCAAGAGATGTAGAAATTGGCTTGAATAGTGTATGGTAAGTCTAAAAATTTTTTATGAGTGCTCAAAATCTATAACTCTATGAAGACCTAATACAAAGTTTATGCTAGTTCCCACCTAATTTTCCTCCACAGGGAACAAAAGTTGGTCTTAGAGCCTGATTTGTAGCAACATAAATTGCACAAAATAAAAAGTTTCTATCTTTTGGGAGGCATAAAAGATCTCCAAAGTCTGTTTGGAGCATACTTACATCCATTGGAAGTATCTTTTAGAGTGTTATACCTCATAATGTATAAGGTTCCACATTTTTATTTTCATCACATTTGATGGAGTTTGGTGGTGGTTCCTTGGAGATTTTGATGGACTTGGGGGAGATACATATTCATTAAGATTCTTCTCTTCTTGGCATTGGAGACCCCTTGTTGATGAGATTAATTTCTATTCTTCTTGGATGGTCTTGTTTTTGGTGTTATTTTCATTGCCTCATAATGCATGTTGAAGAATTCAAGTGAGTTTAGAATCTTTGTATGGAATGTGATCATATTCCTGGTATTATTTCTTTCACTATAATAAAATTAGTTGCCACATTTGTTCATCACAAACGAAAAGAATGTCTTAATTTGAAGCCATAAACACTGCTAACAATTCATATTATCTTCTGAAACATAGAATATTGGTGGTGTTCTTCATCCTTGATGTCTAGAAGATTTTCTTTTTTGATAAAAATTGATGCCTAATACTATCCAAGATGATGTGTGTTGGAGCCACCCTTGTTTTTCACCTCCCGCAATTTTCAAACTTTTCATGCTTGAGATCTAAAGTTGTTTTTCTTTTCCTTCCGAAATTATGAAGCTCTGAAATCTTGTCGCTTGAATAGCAATGCTTTTTCACTTTCAAAAGAAAAGATCCATTTTTCGCAAGTATGTTTGTTTTTGTTTTATTTTGGAATATCGCAAGTCAGATATCGCAAGTGGGACCCTTTAATGTTTGAATTCGCGAAGTCCCGAGTCGCGAAACTGCGAACTCGTTTCTCAAATTTTTCACCCAAGGCATTAAATATGGTAAAACCTTTAACCCTTGATTAGACATCGTCGGTATTTCACACCTCAGAACTTTCTTTTACAAAGATAAAATATCCAAAACCCCGATTCACGAAATTGCGACATGATTATGGCAAGATTAACTAGTCGCCTAATCTAAGATTTCCTTCTCTTAATTCAAAGCTTAATTATCGCTACATCGCGATATCGCGACTCAGCATATCCTTTTCCCAAAAACCTGTCCTCGAATTCCCGAGTCGCGATATAAAAATTAAGTTAATTATATAATTAAGGATGCGTCAAATCACAGCTATTGTTAATTAAGCTAAACCGGCACTCGCAGTCTCGCGAGCTATAAAGTCAAAACGTTAAAGGGAAATTCACGATGTGGCGAAAGGCGAGAAAATCTTCAAAAATTTAAGATTTGAAATTCTATAAAAATGAAATTAAGCGAGATACGTCCCGCACATCGAGGTTGGCACACCTCACGAAGGATTTACTTACTCTCCATGACCTGATTGCCTGTCAAGCCGCCGAACATTGATGACATTAATGAAGATTTAGGGTAAATCCACAAATAAATAAGATCGAATTTATGCATTTAATTTGGTTTTATGTGCAATTTGACAGACTTATTCAAAGGGTACAGGGTTTTCAAATATATACGATAGTTTCACTCCTTTTTAACATTTTTCATAAACGCACAGAGCTCACCTTTCTCTGAGGAAACTTATTTCCGCATGTATACACAGGGCTACTGCAGAAGAGCAAAAAAGAAAGCTTCAGCCATGGCGCCAAGGAGAGAAGCTAAAGAAAATGTCGAAGTTGCAGCACAGGGTCCAGACAACGTCTCAGATACTTCGCCTCGGACGGGCGACTCAGTATCCACCTGGTTGTCTATTTCAGATGTCCTACAATCTGAGTTGGTAAACTGTTCGGACTCTGATGACTATAACTATGATATTGTGAAGGACGACCTGAACACTAAGTACAAGACAATTGTTCACTCGGGAATGCACCTGGTTGCAACCAAACTTCGGTTTCTCCCATACTACGACATGATCCGATGGGCATTGGATCACGTCGACCTGCCTTCCAGAACTATCGAAAATGACCGACAGACAATGATTGGGAATTTTAGGCCCGAGCATATCCAGTCTATGTATAATCTCCCAGCAACCTCTAAACACACATATGGCAAAGAATGCCTGGCGGAATTCAAAAAGAAGAAGTGCGAAGAATTTGAAAAAACCATGCCAGGCTTGATAAAAGACTGGGTGTCTTGTTCCTCGACATTCAGAGTGAACGACAAGGGTATGTATTCGATTTCTTCGTTGGAGCCAAACTATATGTATGTGGTGATGATGAATTGTTGTCTTTTCAGATGGGAGGATACCGTGCATTTTTACATCCAGTGGGTACCTCTCATCTTTCGGGTAGCAGAAGGTTCCTCATTCAATTGGGAAAAAATGCTCTCCGATAGTTTGTTCAACAGGGTCACCGAGTACCGAGAGCAGAAGGCAGCTGGGAAACCATCCAGATTCTTCATGTCCGCGTATATCATGGATGCGATATGCTCCATGACACCTTTTCCTTTGATGAATTGGGCTTGGAGTCCAACCCAAGAGAAGACTATTCATGAGTACCACGATAAGCTGTGGGAAAATAACGCGAACAAGTTTATTTATGAGATTTTTAACTGGGTGATGGTCCCCCTGCACATCACCATTTTTGGTCTTTTTCCACCCCGCATCTCAGATAGCATTCCTGAGAATCTGAGCCGTATCACGGACTGGTACGTGGAAGAGGAATTCTCCTATTTGAGAGTATTTGGAGCTGATGTTCCACATCTAGCGCTACCACTATTCATCCCCGACAAGCTAGCTTGTCGCGAGATTGCTCGACAAACAGTAACCAGCAGAGTGAGCAAAGAGCTCAAAGCCTCATCAAAAAAGGTATGGTCATTTTTTCCTATTCGACTAAATTCCTATTCCTTATTGGATTTTGGACATGCTAAGGCTGAAGCTGCAACCATAGAAAACTTGAGCTTAGTCTCTATCGAATACAAGAAGCATGATCCTCAGGGAATTATAAGCACTCATTTGGGAAATTGTGGATTAAAGAGGTTCGAGCATGAATGTTCGCCCTCGGATGATGTTTTCTGAGGGGCGAGGTCCTATTCGGAGGTGCAATTTCGAATCAGATCCCTAGCACCCGAAGACAGGGCCTCAGTTTTAAAATTTCAGGAGCATAGGAAACAATGTCTCCCCGTGGTGCTAGGAGGTCTAGGACTCTCTAAGGATAAAGGAAAAGAGTCCAAAAGTTCTGAGGGGAAAACCTCTAACCCTGAAAAATGTCAATAAGGGGAGCAGGAGAAGAATCCAGAGCAGGAGAAGAATCCCGAAACGGAGAAGAATCTAGAAAAGGAGAAGAGTCCTGAGCGGGAGGGGAATCCTGAAATAGGAGAAGAGACTACTGGCCCTCCCAAGGAGCATAGTCCAGAGGAAGAAATAAAAGACACAGTTCCACCAGAAACTCAGAATCCGGAGGTAGGGATGAAGACCCCTGACCCCCTGAAAGAGCAAGGTCCACTTAGCACACCAGAGAAGGCTGTGAAGCAGATTGGGCAACCCATCTCCTCTGTCACACCCTTGTAATTGGCATAGGGAGGCCTTAGCGAGGGATGGATATTTGGTGAATAAATGAGACCTATAAGGGCAGAGGAACTCCCCCCTAATGAATTATTCTTTGACAAAAAGAGGAAAGTTGTAGTGAAGCGAGAATTTTATCAAGAGGGAGGGTCCACTGTTAAAAAATTCAAAGTGATGACCGATGGGATGAATAAAAGGAAATATGAATTTTCCATGGAAATTGCAGGAATGCTAGGAGCGTACGCGAAGGTAAATCAATTCTCGGTCGAAATGTTAAAAAAGAAGCTCAAAGCAAAGAACTTCCTGATCAAGACTCTCAAGGCTAGAGTGGCTTCGGCAGCTGAAAGCGCTAAGAGTCAAGCAAGCGGAGAAATGGAGCTGGCCCGATTGGCCGATAAGAAAGAAATTGAAGTCCTCAAGACCAAGCTGGAACAAGCAAACTCTACGATCCGAGATGGTCGGGTACAATCGGGCCAGCAGAGGGATACGATCACACAGCTGCAGGCTCAGTTGGAGGTCGCAAAAAGTAAGGCAATTGACATCGAGGTCGTTAAATCCCGAGCAACCTATATTCGGAGCGGGATCTCCTCTACTCAACAGAGCCTGCTAAGAAAAGTAGGAGAGATTCGAGAAGACTGCTTGTTAATACATCAGATCTCTGAGAATCTGATTAACCAAGAAAGAAACGCAGAAGTTGCTTGGGTCACTTTCCAAGAAGCAGTGATCGCTACCAACAACAGGTTTTCAGGGCCTCCTAGGCTCACCATTGCCGAACAAACTAGGGGTAATATCTTGTTAAAGAATTGGGAGCAGGATATTACTTTATGGAAAGAGAGGGCTCAAAAAGTGACAAATTCGTTAGCAGAATCCTGCAATCCCATAAATGGTGAGTTGTTAGGGATGGAGGTTGGAGGTGACACAGAGGCGCTGAGACAGATGAATATAGATTGAATTTCTCTCGACATGAAAGAGAAAAATGAGAGGAATTCAAAAGAAATCTCTAGGATGGACAGGGTAGACCCAGCTCAGATCGACACACATTTGATTCAGCCTAGTGCACAACTCGACACTCTTAAGCTCGTCGATGTACAAATAGATGCTAAACTTCCACAGTTAGCCCGAGAGTGTTATTTTTCCGAAGCCAGTTGTCAAGCCGAGCCTTCACAGCTTGTGACCCAGTTTGTAGACAGATGTATCATGTACACTGAATCCATGCAAGGACAAGAACCTGGCAATTCTTGAAGATAGAATAGGTGAGATGGAGTGATTTCGCTCCCCCCAGCTGTCAAGCAGAACCTTATAGCTTGTATTCCATTTTATGTACAAATGTATTATATGCATTGAATCTAAGAAAAAACAAACACCTGGCACTTGGACAGATGGACTGATTTCACTCTTCTGAATCGAGAGACAAATTTTGTATAAATACATCACAAAAAGAAGAGACAGGGGGCTGGAATTTTTGGCAAACTTTGTAATGTATTTTTTGCATTGGAGGAGTTAATACAACAAATTTGAAGATTCCTGATTCCGTCACGACTGTGTTGCAAGTTTGTTTCGTTATGTTCTTTGTTTCTTTTCATTTTGCTCTAAATAATTGACGTGTATCACTATAATTTAGTACGACCACTACTATAGTGAAGGAATTTCATCTTTCTGTAATTTCATCTTGTCTTTCCTCTGCACCATCTATCAGTGGGTGTAAGACCAATTTGCATTTACAAAATTTTATACTTCGTTACACAATGTCAATTATTTCTATGTTATTTTCTTCTTCTGTGTATGTGTGAGTTTCTATTTGACTCAACCTTATAGCAAAATGTTTTTTCTCTCATCCCATACCTTTTACTAAAAGAAATACAGTTACGGGAAAGGGCCTTCAGTTTGCATTATTATTTTGTTCTTCATACAAAAATACCACTTAAGAAACCAAATTGAAACAGCATTAAAATCTCTTCCTAAATCGTTCCAGACTGGTAATGTTCCTCAATGAATGTACCGACAGCTACTCAGCCTAATATCCAACCCAGACTTTCTAATCAAAATCATATCACATTAAATCTTTTCGATACAATCCTTAAAACCGCTAACACTAGGGAGGAATTAGAACTTTCATGGGCAGCCATTGAGCGTGATATAACTGCTCAAGAGCAGTTGGAAGATAGGAAGCGAGAACGTAGAAACCTTCAGTAGTTTCCTACCCCAAAGGATAACATATATCTTTGTATTCATCCTTCACATACTTTCGGATTCCTTGACACTGTACTTTAAGCCTTAGTACAGACTCAGGAACAACATCTTTCTGGCGTCGCTGTCGGGGAACGAAGTTACGAAATCTTTTCCCTGGGAAAACGACAAACTATTTTGTTGATAGTGTTACTCTTTGATAGTGAACATAGAGTGCACACCGTTTTAAGGATTTTTTACATCTTTCACTTGGTGACTCCACTGAGACACAAACTGGCATCTGGTAGAAGGCATACCAGACAGAACCCGGATGACAGGCCGATTACGCTTGTTAACGATCCTAAAAAAAATTTAAAAGCGAGAGCCTCATCTGAGACAACCGCTACCGTTCATAGGCCCAAAGATCCACTTTTGAAGACTAAATGCCCTTTAGAAACTCCTACTTCCTACACCCCTCTGTCTGATACCAGAGATCCGAAAACAGACTATTCTGAATTTAGGAGTGAGATTCATCAATCTTTCCATCTGAAAACAAGGGAAAGGGTCCTTTAGAGAGATCATTATCATTTGATATACCAGCCTTTCTTGAACGGAACTTCCCAGTCTCACCTAATTCAAAACAGTGTGTTACACCCTCATTCCCCACTCCCAAGTCAATGGCAGGCATCGGAGGAGGAGGAGGTAATGTCCCTCCACCCAGAGTATTTGCAAAAGTAGCAGTAAGATACTCCCCCCTCGTTTTACCTGCTCACCTCCATGATTTACCTGACAATTACATTAAAAATCTCCCTAAGTTCACAGGGGAGGGGGATCTAACCGCAGCTGAGCATATAAACTTTTTTGACCAGTTCGCAGACATCTGTGGTATTGAACACGAGGATGTTTATTCAAGGCTTCTTGTACAGACCTTTGAAGGACAAGTCCGAACTTGGTTTAGGAACCTTCCTGCAGCTTCTATTCATACATATGATGCATTGGAAGATGATTTCATCGCACAGTGGGGAGAGCGGAAAGATCACTTATATTACTTTACCGAGTTTGGGTCTCTAAAGAAAAAGAACTCAGAAACAATTATGGAATTTATTATAAGATTTAATAAACTATATAATAAAATTCCAGCCGTTGTTAAACCTTCTGAACCATCAGCCAAAGTAACCTTTGCGGGAGCTTTCGAATCTGATTTTTCCCTACTTTTGTGAGAAAGAAGAGGAGACACCCTAAATAGAATGCAAGACGATGTTGTTGAAATAGAATCTAATATGATGGCTTCTGGCAAGTTGAAATCCAAAGTAGAAACAATCAATCGTGAAAATAGACGCTATAGGGAACTAGCTGGTCCTTTTGGGTCAAGTAGATATACTGACGATAGAGTGGATGATATGGCCTGGGTAATTAAAGATCTGTCTAACAAAATCTCTAGGATGGAGATGGATCAGGCTAAAGCCGATTCTTCTAACAAAAGGGACTTCAGGAGAAACCCAAATCTCCAAAATCAACAGAGGCAAATAAATAATGAAGATCAAAAAATACAAGCTCCACTAAAAAACAAAAATTTTATAGGAGCAAGTGACCTCCAAGAATTAGGAGATTCGGAAGATGAAGTTGCATGTCTCGGTGTTGAATGTTCGCAACTATTTCTAACTAGGGAAGATTATGAGAAATCCTTAGATACTCCTCAACCGTCTGATGAAGAAGAAGGTGATCATACTAACCTCTGTGTATCTCAACCAGAAACAGGAATGATATCGGTTGATTTTCAACCCAGATAATAAGCCCACCTCAACTAGCCAACCTAAGAAAATCCTGCCAAGGCATCAATCTCATGAATCTCCTTTGGAAGAGACATTGTTACCCAGCAATAAAGTCAAGATAGCAAAGACTCAAGAGTCTGAGGTGAAAAAGGTTGAAACCCAAACAAAAGCAACATGCCCGATAGATAAAGTTACATCTGCGACTAAGGTCACGAGTGATAAAACGATCCAGACAAACAAGTCGGAAAAAAAAATCTCGGAGGTCTTAACCAAAGAAATGGACAAGGCCAACACATCTTACAATTTTGAAAATGAATTAAATAAAATTAAGATACCGATTCCTCTGGTAGAATTAGCGAAAAACCCCACTTATCGGAAGCAAATTGCCAAAGTGATGGGCGTTTATGAGCCAGAAAGTCACTCTGATGTTATCAAACTAGAAGATGACAGACCTAACATCACCTTCGGTCCTCATTTTGAGGGATTCAAAGACAATGTCGCCCCTTTATACATCACTCTAAATATACATGACCAGTTACTACATAACTGCATGTTAGACTCTGGGGCTTCACATAATGTCATGCCCAAAACTATAATGGAGAGGCTGGGGCTCCAGATCACTAGACCCTATGGAGACCTATACTCTTTCGATTCGAGGAAGGTTAAATGTATGGGAATGATAAAATATCTGGTTTTTACCCTGGCTCAGGTCCCGGTCAAGAGTGTCTTGATGGATGTGGTTATTGCAGATATTCCCCCCAAATACGGTATGTTGTTATATAGATCATGGGGAGCCAAGTTGGGGGGTTCTCTACAATTGGACATGTCATATGCCACAATCCCTATATTCGGTGGTCAGTTTACCTGATTGTACAGAGAAACAAGATTGGCGTATACTGTCAGTGATCCTCAAAATCCAAACAACTTTCCCATTTACGTTGTAGACCAAGATCTAGGAAATTGCATATTGTCTTTTGATGATGGTTTACAAGGGTGTCCAGAAGAACTTGATATGAAGCAAGAAGAGCTTAGCCCCTTGACTGAAGAACTATGCAAAGGTGGTCTCTGGAAAATGTACTTCGATGGTGCTTCATCTTTTGAAGGAGCTGGTGCTGGCATACTTTTGATAGCACCTAAAGGTAAGTTTACGATTCCTTTCTCATATCGCTTGCAGTGGGACATAGATTACACCAATAACGTATGCGAGTACGAAGCATTAATCCTAGGCTTAGAGGCTGCCAAGAAGCTAAACATAAAAAACTTGGAGTTTTATGGTGATGCCGAATTGATAGTAAAACAAGTAAACCGACAATACCAAGCCAAGCATCCCAGACTAAGAACATACAGAAATTGCGCCTGGGATTTAATGGAGAATTTTTTCTCATCTGTAAAAGTCCATTTTATTCCTCTCACAGAGAATCTACATGCCGACGCATTGGCTAAGGCAGCCTCGACCTTTTCCCCTCCCACGAATGTTAAACTGAAATATCATATTGAAATCAGATATAAACCCTCTATACCAGACAATGTCCAACATTGGCAAGTCTTTGAAGATGACGAACAAATTCAAAAATTTCTCATATCAATAGGTGAATTCTCTAAAACTCATCCAGATCAAGAAAACCAAAATGACCCGATGTGGATTAAGTAAGAAGAGGAACATCTTGAAACCTTCCGAGAAAAAATAGCGAATCATCGCATGTTGGTCCTCAAAAATAACCAAATCCCAAAGGGCTTAATTCCTTTGGAAAGACTTTTTGATCAGAATGACATACCTATGAAGTCCACTTTGCAGCCTCAACCAGAAGAAGTGGAAGATTGCAACATAGGAACTGAAAAAGATTCCAGGATAGTAAATATATCTAAATTCCTCCCTCCTAAGGTAAAAGACCAGTATAGAGACTTACTCCAACAGTATAAGGATGTTTTTTCCTGGTCCTATGACGAGCTTCGAACATATGACACCTCTATAATAGAGCACAAGATACCTTTGAAGCCCGGAGTCAAGCCTTTTAGGCATAAGCTCAGGTAGTTTAACCCTATTCTGTTGCCTGTTATTGAAAAAGAAGTTAAGAATCTCTTAGACGCGAAAATAATTGTACCTCTAAGATACTCAGACTGGGTAGCAAATTTAGTCCCCGTCAGAAAAAAGAACGGAGAAATCAGACTGTGTGTGTATTTTCGGAACTTGAATAGGTCCTCTCTCAAGGATAATGATCCACTTCCTAAAATGGACCACGTCCTAGAAAGGGTAGTTGGAGCAAATCGGATGTCTATGATAGATGGATTTTCTAGGTACAATCAAATCGCCATGAACGAGCAAGACAGAGAAAAAACCGCTTTCACCACACCATGGGGTACTTTCATATATGATAAAATGCCTTTTGGTTTAATGAATGCAGGGGCTACCTTCCAGCGCACCATGGATATCACTTTCATTGGGGAAAGAGATAAGTTCGTAGTAATCTACCTTGACGATTTGACGATTTTTTCTAAAACCGATGAAGAACATTTGATACATTTAAAACAAACTTTCAAAAAATGTCGCAGGTATGGTCTATCTTTGAATCCAAAGAAATCACATTTCACTATGAAGGAAGGTAATCTTCTGGGGCACATCGTATTTAAAGATGGGATCAAGATTGATCCTAAGAGGTTTGAAGCGATACAAACTATTAGGATTCCTAGAAATGTTAAAGAAATTCAAGCTTTCTTAGGAACAATAAATTTTTTATGAAGGTTTATACCAAATTTCACTGAGATTGTTAAATTGATCACAGGAATGCTAAAGAAATATAGCAGAGTAAATTGGACAACCGAGGCTAAAGCGTCGTTCGAACATATTAAAAGAGTCATCAGCGAGGCACCTGCATTAACAAGCACAGATTACTTAAAAGATTTCCTCATGTTCTCATTCGCTTCTCAACATACTATCGCCGCGGTGTTGCTGCAAAAAGATGATGAAGGATTTGAGCGCCCAATCACGTTTTTTATCAAGAGCCTTAGGGACGCCGAACTAAATTATGATATAATGGAAAAACAGGCGTACGCAATGGTGAAAGTGCTAAAAGCATTCAGAACTTACGTCCTGCATTAAAAAATTATTGCGTATGTACCAACCAGTTCTATGAAGGATATATTGGTACAGCCCGATAGTGATGGAAAACGAGGACACTGGCTCACTAAAATAAAAGAATTTGATCTGGAAATCAAGCCAACTAAATTGGTAAAGGGAAAGGGTCTGGCCAAACTCTTGGCTGAGTCAAACCTTAGAGCTCTTGACATCAATTGCCTACAAGAGGAAGATGGAGACACACGTTTGCAAGAACCGGATGACCAGACATATCCAAGCAAGATTGAAGAAAAATTCATATTGTCAGGCTGGTATAAAGATATAGTCTTCTACTTGTTAAATCTGAAATGTCCAGATGGACTAATACCAGCCGAATGCAGAACTTTAAAACTCCATGCTGTAAAATATTGCATCTCCGAAAATCAACTAAACTGGAAGGATCCACTCGGGTTTTTACTGGTCTGTCTGGTTGAGTTGGAAACTCCGTGGGTTATAGAAGAATTTCATGAAGGAATATGCGGCGGACACCATGCATGGAGAGCCACAACCTACAAGATCCTGAGGGTCGGATACTATTGGCCGAAACTATTTTCGGATGTTAATGCTAAAGTACGTGCCTGTTACTCGTGTCAAATGTTCGCTGGAAAGAAAAAACTCCCTTCATTACCACTCGTTCCAGTCAAAACAGAAGCCCCATTTCAACAATGGGGATTAGACTTCAGAGGAGAAATTAATCCCCATTCCAGTGCTCAGCAGAAGTGGATTTTAACGGCCACAGATTACTTTACCAAGTGGGTGGAAGCAATTCCAACCAAAAGAGAAACAAACTCGGTGGTGATCGAATTCTTGGAAGATAACATCTTATCAAGATTCAGGTGTCCCCTAAAGATTGTTACCGACAACGCCCAGGCCTTCAAGTCAATGGCTATGATCGACTTTTTCCAAAAGTACAGTATCGTCCTTGGCCATTCCACTGCTTATTATCCTCGGGGAAATGGGCTGGTTGAATCTTCTAATAAGAGCCTAGTAAACGTAATAAAAAAGGTACTGAACGATAACAAGAGATCCTTGCATATATATTTGAAGCACACATTATGGGAAAACCGCATTAGCACTAAAATATCTATCGACATTTCGCCGTTCCAGATGGTATATGGGACCGAGGCGGTTCTGCCTATAAACTTAGCATTACTAGTGATGAAATTATGGCAGGATCAAAAATAAGAACCCAATCATGTAACCAGAAGAATTAACCAACTGATTGAGGTTCAACAGCTCAGAGTGGAGATTGATGAGAAAATGCAAAAATACCAGGACGATATGAAAGCATTGTTCGACATCAAGGCAAAAAACAGAGAATTCTTACCAGGTGATTTAGTATTAAGATGGGATGCGAAGAGAGAAGAAGCTGCTAAGCATAGTAAATTTGATCACCTTTGGTATGGACCATTCAGGGTCTCGGCTCCAGAAGGAAAAAATTCCTTTCTCCTGGAAAATATTGATGGATAAGTTCTCAGCACCCCTGTCAACGGGCGATATCTAAAGCACTACATGACTTGACAGTCGTCGAAGGAAAAAGGAAATAAAATAAAATGAAAAATAAGAAATTGTATATATATATAATTGTAAATAAATAAATTTTATTATAAGTTTTTGTACGTATGTATGTTTTTGCTCAAGCATTTATTTTCAATTTTTTGTTTTCCTTCCTAAATTCTCAATGCATTTTAATCAAATTCGTATTTGTTTTTGCAGGATCCCAGCTGCAGATGAAACTAGTTGAAGAAATAAGGTGCATATCGGTGTGGGAAATAGGACGACATAAAACAGGTGATACATAAGATAATTCGTGGCCCACAAACAAATTGAAAATAAAAGACAGAGGTAAGTTTTTTCAATACTCTGGTCATGAAAGGTTGTTTTAGCGATCTAAGGTAATATTGTTCAAATTGGAATCTAAAAAGCAGATAATGGGATTATTTTTGACTTCATAATCTTCAAACCAAATAATTTGAGCAAATATATTAAGATCCAAAAACAGTCAGTCATAAATTTTGTTCCAAAGTATATCTGAAAACCAATCCTGAACTGTTATCACCTCTTGTATACTAAACCATTGGATTGTTACCTTGTTTTCTGTCTATATTTAGAGCCTAACTTTAGCAAGTCACTATCTTCCCGAGTTTTTGCAAAGGAGCAAAGTTTTTCGTTTTTTAAACCTCAGGGATTTCGAAACAAGATCTTAACAAAAAAGTTGGTCCTCACAACTACTTGATCTTCTGCTAAGTTAAGAAATGTTTATAGTGATCCTAACTTTCCTAGGTTTTTCAACAACGTCAAAAAAATCAAATCTTGCTTGAACAGGATGTCCCTTAAAGTTTTATTCTTTCTCCCTTGTCTCCCTAATAACTAAAGGTCTTGTGAGGGTCAAAGGAAGATTGATACCGAGTAATCAAAATAAGTTGACAGACCTCTGATAAAAAATATTTTACAGATCTTAGCCCTAATATAAACTGATTGCTCCCATCTTCATGTTTTAAAAGTAAATACTAAGACAGGTGGTGAAAGGAAATTCAGAAATGATTGCCCCCACCTAGTCTATTAAGACGACGAAAGGAAATTCATAAATGATTGCCCTCATCTTAGCGTTTAAACGCATAAATATTTTCCGAAGTGGTGAAAAGAAATTCAGTAGAAAAGGGTCAGACAACTTCACCGGGGTACTGAACAGGCTCGCTGGTAGTGAAGCAATGTCTGGGAGATCTTTAAGGATGTTATAAATAAACCTCAAATTTACTCTGGTAATCAATACTTTCTGAAAACCTGATCATTCCCCCAAATTCCGATGGGACTACCCTATTTTAGATTATATAATATCATTTTTCTGATGCAAGCTAAGAATCACAAGACCTGTTAAATATCCTAGGAGCGTTATGATTATCTTAAAGCGTTCCCCAAACTCAGTAGAGAGAAAGGGAAAATTGCGAAAGTGACTTCAGCAGTGTTTAGAAAGAGTATCTGATTTTGAGAAAATTTCTGGGTTTCCAAGCGAAATTTCTCTCCCCTTCTATCTTTTTGATTTTTCTGTTGATCTTAGCCTATGACTCCATTTACCCAATTTTGGCACCTGGTATACTGTTCTTCCCACCTCACGGGGAAGCGGGATCCTTAGTTGGAGCCTATGTTGGAGCCACCCTTGTTTTTCACCTCCCACAATTTTCAAACTTTTCATGCTTGAGATGTAAAGTTGTTTTTCTTTTCCTTCCGAAATTATGAAGCTCTGAAATCTTGTCGCTTGAATAGCAATGCTTTTTCACTTTCAAAAGAAAAGATCCATTTTTCGCAAGTATGTTTGTTTTTGTTTTATTTTGGAATATCACAAGTCGGATATCGCAAGTAAGACCCTTTAATGTTTGAATTCGTGAAGTCCCGAGTCGCGAAACTGCGAACTCGTTTCTCAAAATTTTCACCCAAGGCATTAACTATGGTAAAAACTTTAACCCTTGATTAGACATTGTCGGTATTTCGCGCCTCGAAACTTTCTTTAACAAAGTTAAAATATCCAAAACCCCGATTCATGAAATTGCGACATGATTATGGCAAGACTAACTTGTCGCCTAATCTAAGATTTCCTTCTCTTAATTCGAACCTTAATTATCGCTACATCACGATATCGTGACTCGGCATATCCTTTTCCCAAAAACCTGTCCTCGAATTCCCGAGTCGCGATATGGAAATTAAGTTAATTATATAATTAAGGATGCATCAAATCACAACTATTGTTAATTAAGCTAAATCGGCACTCGCAGTCTCACGAGCTATAAAGTCAAAACGTTAAAGGGAAATTCGCGATGTGGCGAAAGGCGAGAAAATATTCAAATCTTTAAGATTTGAAATTCTATAAAAATGAAATTAAGCGAGATACGTCTCGCGCATCGAGGTTGGCACACCTCACGAAGGATTTACTTACTCTCCATGACCCGATTGCCTGTCAAGCCGCCGAACATTGATGACATTAATGAAGATTTAGGGTAAATCCACAAATAAATAAGATCGGATTTATGCATTTAATTTGGTTTTATGTGCGATTTGACAGACTTATTCAAAGGGTACAGGGTTTTCAAATATATACAAGAGTTTCACTCCTTTTTAACATTTTTCATAAACGCACAGATCTCACCTTTCTCTGAGGAAACTCATTTGCGCATGTATACACAGGTCTACTGCAGAAGAGAAAAAAAGAAAGCTTCAGCCATGGCGCCAAGGAGAGAAGCTAAAGCAAATGTCAAAGTTGCAGCACAGGTTCCAGACAATGTCTGAGATACTTCGCCTCGGACGGGTGGCTCAGTATCCACCTGGTCGTCTATTTCAGATGTCCTGCAATCCGAGTTGGTAAACTGTTCAGACTCTGATGACTATAACTATGATATTTTGAAGGATGACCTGAACACTAAGTACAAGACAATTGTTCAGTCGGGAATGCACCTGGTTGCAACCAGACCTCGATTGCTCCCATACTACAACATGATCCGATGGGCATTGGATCACGTCGACCTGCCTTCCAAAACTATCGAAAATGACCGACAGGCCATGATTGGGACTTTTAGGCCCGAGCATATCCAGTCTATGTATAAGCTCCGAGCAACCTCTGAACACATATGGCAAAGAATTCCTGGCGGACTTCAAAAATAAGGAGTGCGAAGAATTTGACAAAACCATGCCAGGCTTGATAAAATACTGGGTGTCTCATTCCTCGACATTCAGAGTGAACGACAAGGGTATGTATTTGATTTCTTCGTTGGAGCCAAACTATATGTATGTGGCGATGATGACTTGCCGGCTCTAAGGATGGGAGGATACCGCACATTTTTACGTCCAGTGGGTACCTCTCATCTTCCGGGTAGTAGAAGGTTCCTCATTCAATTGGGAAAAAATGCTCTCCGATAGTTTGTTCAACAGGGTCACCGAGTACCGGGATCAGAAGGTATCCTGGAAACCATCTGGATTCTTCATGTCCGCATATATCATGGATGCGATATGCTCCATGACGCCTTTTCCTTTGATGAATTGGGCTTGGAGTCCAATCCAAGAGAAGACTGTTCATGAGTACCATGATAAGTTGTGGGAAAATAACACGAACAAGTTTATTTATGAGATTTTTAACTGGGTGATGGTGCCCCTGCACATCACCATTTTTGGTCTTTTGCCACCCCGCATCTCAGATAGCATTCCTGAGAATCTGAGTCGTATCACGAACTGGTACGTGGAAGAGGAATTCTCCTATTTGAGAGTATTTGGAGCTGTTGTTCCTCCTCTGGCGCTACCAATATTCATCCCCGACAAGCTAGCTTGTCGCGAGATTGCTCGACAAACAGTAACCGACGTAGTGAGAAAAGAGATCAAAGCCTCATCAAAAAAGGTATGGTTGTTTTTCCCTATTCGGCTAAATTCCTATTCCTTATTAGATTTTGGACATGCTAAGGCTGAAGATGTAGCCATAGAAAACTTGAGCTTAGTCTCTATCGAATACAAGAAGCATGATCCTTAGGGAATTATAAGAACTCATTTAAGAAATTGTGGATTAAAGAGGTTCGAGCATGAATGTTCGCCCTCGGATGATGTTTTTCGAGGGGCGAGGTCCTATTCGGAGGTGCAATTTCGAATCAGATCCCTAGCACCCGAAGACAGGGCCTCAGTTTTAAAATTTCAGGAGCATAGGAAACAATGTCTCCCCGTGGTGCTAGGAGGTCTGGGACTCTCCAAGGATAAAGGAAAAGAGGCCGAAAGTTCTGAGGTGCAAACCTCTAACCCCGAAAAACGTCAAGAAGGGGAGCAGGAGAAGAATCCTGAGTAGGAGAAGAATCCCGAAACGAAGAAGAATCCAGAAAAGGAGAAGAGTCCTGAGCAAGAGGGGAATCTCGAAACAGGAGAAGAGACTACTGGCCCTACCAAGGAGCATAGTCCGGAGGAGGAAATAAAAGACACAGGTCCACCAGAAAATCAGAATCCGGAGGCAGGGATGAAGACCCCTGACCCCCCGAAAGAGAAAGGTCCACTCAACACACCAGAGAGGGCTGCAAAGCAGATCGGTCAACCCATCTCCTCGGTCACACCCTTGCAATCGGCACAGGGAGGCTTTAGCGAGGGATGGATATTTGGTGAAGAAATGAGACCTATAAGGGTAGAGGAACTCCCCCCTAATGAATTCTTCTTTGACAAAAAGAGAAAAACTGTAGTGAAGCGAGAATTTTATGAAGAGGGAGGGTCCACTGTTAAAAAATTCAAAGTGATGACCGATCGGATGAATAAAAGGATAGATGAATTTGCCACAGAAATTGCAAGAATGCTAGGAGCGTACGCGACGGCAAATCAATTCTCGGTCGAAATGTTAAAAAATCAGCACAAAGCAAAGAACCGCCTGATCAAGACTCTCGAGGCTAGAGTGGCTTCAGCAGCTAAAAGCGCTAAGAGTCAAGCAAGCGGAGAAATTGAGCTGGCTCGATTGGCCGATAAGAAAGAAATTGAAGTCCTCAAGACCAAGCTGGAACAAGCAAACTCTATGATCCGAGATGGTCGGGTACAATCGGGCCAGCAGAGGGATACGATCACACAGCTGCAGGCTCAGTTGGAGGTCGCAGAAAGCAAGGCAATTGACATCGAGGTCGTTAAATCCCGAGCAACCGATATTCAGAGCGGGATATCCTCTACTCAACAGAGCCTGCTAAGCAAAGTAGGAGAGATTTGAGAAGACTACTTGTTAATACATCAGATCTCTGAGAATCTGATTAACCAAGAAATAAACGCAGAAGTTGCTCGGGTCACTTTCCAAGAAGCAGTGATCGCTACCAACAACAGGTTTTCAGAGCCTCCCGGGCTCACCATTGCCGAACAAACTAGGGGTAATATCTTGTTAAAGAATTGGGAGCAGGATATTACTTTATACAAAGAGCGGGCTCAAAAAGTGACAAATTTGTTAGCATAAGCCTGCAATGCCAAAAAAGGTGAGCTGTTAGGGATGGAGGTTGGAGGCGACACAGAGGCACTGAGACAAATGAATATAGATCGAATTTCTCTCGACATGAAAGAGAAGAATGAGAGGAATTCCGAAAAAATCTCTGGGATGGACAGGGTAGACCCGTCTCAGATCGACACACATTTGATTCAGCCTAGTGCACAACTCGGCACTCTTAAGCTCGTCGATGTACAAATAGATGCTAAACTTCCACAGTTATCCCGAGAGTGTTATTTTGCCGAAGCCAGTTGTCAAGCCGAGCCTTCACAGCTTGTGACCCATTTTGTAGACAGATGTATCATGTACACTGAATCCATGCGAGGACAAGCACCTGACAATTCTTGAAGATAGAATAGGTGAGATGGAGTGATTTCGCTCCCCCCAGCTATCAAGCAGAACCTTACAACTTGTATTCCATTTTATGTACAAATGTATTATATGCATTGAATCTAAGAAAAAACAAACACATGGAACTTGGACAGATGGAGTGATTTCTCTCTTCTGAACCGAGAGGCAAATTTTGAATAAATACATCACAAAAAGAAGAGACAGGGGTCTGGACTTTTTGGCAAACTTTGTAATGTATTTTTTGCATTGGAGGAGTTAATACATCAAATTTGAAGATTCTTGATTCCGTCACGACTGTGTTGCAAGTTTGTTTCGTTATGTTCTTTGTTTCTTTTCATTTTTCTCTACATAATTGACGTGTATCACTATAATTTAGTACGACCGCTACTATAGTGAAGGAATTTCGTCTTTCTGTAATTGCATCTTGTCTTTCCTCTGCACCAGCTATCAGCGGGTGTAAGACCAATTTGCATTTACAAAATTTTATACTTCATTACACAATGTCAATTATTTCTATGTTATTTTCTTCTTATGTGTATGTGTGAGTTTCTATTTGACTCAAACTTACAGCTAAATGTTTTTTCTCTCATCCCATACCTTTGACTAAAAGAAATACAGTTACGGGAAAGGGCCTTTAGTTTGCATTATTATTTTGTTCTTCATACAAAAATACCACTTAAGAAACCAAATTGAAACAACGTTAAAATCTCTTCCTAAATCATTCCAGACTGGTAATGTTCCTCAATGATTGTACCAACAACTACTCAGCCTAATATCCAACCCGGACTTTCTAATCAAAATCATATCACATTAAATCTTTTCGATACAATCCTTAAAACTGCTAACACCAGGGAGGAATTAGAACTTTCATGGGCAGCCATTGAGCATGATATAACTGCTCAAGAGCAGTTGGAAGCTAGACAGCGAGAACGTAGAAACCTTCATTAGTTTCCTACCCCGAAGGATAACATATATCTTCGTATTCATCCTTCACATACTTTTGGATGCCTTGACACTGTACTTTAAGCCTTAGTACAGACTCAAGAACAACAATGTCTACCATCAACATTGAAAACATAAAAGGAAGTCTATTTAGAAAAATATGCATATATCTATCATCAAACACACCCTTTAAAGATATCACTTTGTTGGGCATTTTGTCACAGGGTAGTTTTCTCTGTAATCTACCTCAGAGGGTAGTATATTTCCACTTCATTGTCAATATATCCTAGCTTCAACTAGTTGTTGATTTCTTCCAAATTCAGTGGAGCCAAAACATCATCTATAACAGTTCTGAGAATTTCCTTAAAACAATTTGGTACATTTGCACTAGCATCTAAACAAAGATTTTTCCTGTTGTAGTTTCTTGCACTCATGTAAGAATATCCTTCCAACCATCAAATAGAACCCTTTCAACAAGCACAACAACTGCATCATTTGCAACATATCTTGTTGCATTACCCTTAGACAAGTTTCCAAACATGTTCTCCAACTTCGAATAGGTTTCCTGAATTTCCATTAACAAAGGAACATGTTTTGCATCTATGTTAGAATCAACCTCAATCTTCGATCCAAACTTCTCCCTTAACTCAGATTTCCAAAATACCCTAGGAAAATTCCACTCTGGTAAATACATTTTCAAAGTATGTCCCAATTGTGCCCATTCCAAGTATTCACAGATAAGTGCAGTCAAAAGTTTGCTTGATGGAGAGGCATGAAGTTTTGAGGTGACAACTGAGGAAAATCATTGGAATGTGTATGCATCCATCCCAAGGTCTCCAAATCATTCAAAGATTCATGCTATAGAAAATACAAAGGAAAATTAAATTGTTGATGTGTTCCCCATTGTGGAGACATAGTTATATAACAAATGTCCTTCACCTGTGGATTGTATGGAGGGATTATACCATAAATATACCCTAAAATACGAGTCCTAAGGTCAATTATGCAGATGAATTTCTTTCAATATGTTCTTTGGAATGATGTATAAGAACAGATGATTTTAAGGATGGGAATTTGTATTAAAATGTATAAACTTGGGGTAATTTTACTAGTCCTTAATATGCAAAATGTAAAAAGTTTGGCGATACTTTTGCAAAAATATTCAAAATTATGAGTATTTATATAGTTTCTATAAAATTTGGGTGCTTTTAAAGGTAAAATAATTTTATTCTATGGAATTTGGGCTAATCATCTTTTGAAAAAATGGAAATTGGTGACTAGTTTTTTGGGAAAACCATGGAAAATTAGCTCATTGGCGAAATTTAGCCCCTAAAATCATATATGTGTATAAGTAGTCTCCTTGATATATTCAGAATTAACATAGATATGACAGATTTGTTGCAGATATTTCCCTCACATGCCAATTTGTTTTAGAACCCAAAGGAGCCTACTCATATGGACTAGTTGTGGTGACAACCAACTCATCACCGTGCACATTTGTAGTCTTCTTGGTAACTGCAGTGAGATAGCTTTCTTCCTTTGCCTACTTTACAATTTGGTAATATTTTGCCTTTTTTGAGAAGGGGGAGTTATCTCAGATCCAAGTATAATATCATGGATTTTTGACTGGGTGAATGATGACGTGTTGACATTATTCTTTTTGGAATGGTCAAAGAAAGTGCCACTTCATGCAGGGACTTCCCATTTGGAAGATAGATACTATTGCGAGGATTCTTCCTTGAGGCTCGTCCAACACATGCTTCAAACTGAGAACAACTAACCTCATTACTATAGCAATTGTAGCATAAACTAGATCCCAGTTTATATCCATCTAGTATCTATTGTCCTTTAGGATTTTACACAATAGGCAAACTTAGTTCCATCAGGAAATCCATGTGGCTTAAAAATTGTTTCATGCAAATTCATATATCTTTTTTGCACCATAGCTTGAACAATGGGATTTCCCATCATTTCAGAAGGTAACACTTGCAAGTGCTTTACTATGTGGAGCTTCCTCATAAACCATTTGTTCCATATTCTATAGCAGCGTATTCACACCTCTTCACCTGGGACTGCAATTTTTTCACTTACTATTCAAGGATCAATAGTGGTGACAATAGTGAAGGAGTTCTCTAGGATACCCTTTTGCAAATCAATCGGTAATAGTCTCCACAGGTTGAGTATAGTTCATTTTTTTTGTTTCTTTTTGTACATGTTATACAAGCTAGTAGCCATGGAGCTTCATTGCCTACGTTGGAGATAATTTTTCCATAACCATGATCAAACCTTGGCCTAAAGGCGATCTCCTATACATGGTTATAAATGATTACCCAAGGCATTGCAATTACGAGCCCATCTTTGATTGATTGGTTATAGTAAGCATATGAATCATTTCCCCAGTCTTGAAAATTCTATAGGATGTAAAGAGTCTTCCCAAAGGTAAGATTTTTATGCTATTATTAGTGTCATATAGATACTAACAAGAGAAGGGTTATAGGTTAAGGAAACCTCTTGCAAGAGATCTCCCTACAACTAGTAAACATTCAAATCACCAATCAATACACCTTAATTGTTATTCTCTTAGCCATAATGATGGCATTTAAGTAGATTTATCATTGAAACTTTTGGTGTATATATAGGTTCAAAATTATTAATGAAGATTTTGATAAAGGGAAAATATGCCACATGAATATTAGAAGGTGTCATTCATACGTTTTGTTTAGCCTCCAATCATTCATATATATATATACCCACTAACTTCGATAAACCATACATAATTCATTTTAGAAAAAATGCCAACATGTTCATAGAGTTGGGAGATAATATATTTTTTAAAGGTTGTGAAGTGTTTGCGAGAATTATTTCACATTCTTATAGTCTTCACAATTTTTATAAATGCCTTTTTAATTTGTTGCGGAAGTGAACCAATAAAATTATAGCCACCCAATTGTGAGGAGACATGTGCATGCTAGAATACTCAACTCCTATGTTCAACATTTATCTTTAAAAGTATTCTTGATTTTGGATTATTCTAAGTTCAAAAATTATTCTATCAAGTTCTAAAAATACTTTACTACTTGTAGTTTCCTTATATGGAGATGGTGGTCCTGTGAAAAAATGGGAGATACTTTATCTTCTTGTAGTAGGCCACTACAAGGATGAAGATTATCCAAGGAGAATATAGTGTATAGACCAAGAATTACAGGTTTATGTATTGTTGTGGATCACGTTTTATGTAATATTTCTAGTATATTTAGTCACATTTAGGCTAGCAACCATATATAATAGATACAACATATTTGGGGTTCCGACACATAAGAATATATGTGCACTTTGTGAGCAGTAGAGGCCCGAGATAAACCTGCATTTATAATGGCCATTCAATTGTTTCTTCATACTCATTTGGAGAAACTTGCAGAACAACCTTATTTCTAGCACTAGGGTAGGAAGTAATCATAGAGCATTCTTGCCATTTTTTGATAGTTTTGATATTTTTACAATAATGACAAGATGCAAGTTATATGATCTATTTTTGGTAACTTTAATTTCTTTTTAGCAGCCTATCGATCAATCAGGGTGAGTGAATTTATGAATAGGGGATGATGAGCCACCAAAAATTTCATACATCAAATTCAACAATTGTTTTGTCTACTTTTGTGTGCCTGGATGATCATTTTCAACATGAAAATTAATATTTTCAAAGGCAATAACATATTTGGATGGTGAATCTGTGCTTTTGTCTGAGATACACTTTTGGATGGTGAATCACATCAGTTTTATGTCATAAATATGTTGTTTTATGGATGTTATGATAGACCGAAATCTTGTGAACTTCCAGCATGCCCTTATATGCATTTGAGATGTGTTTTCCAGCAGTAGTTTTCTAAATAAAGGATACAAAATGATGTTTTAAAATGTTAAGTACACAGTAATAGGATTTTGTAATAGATAATCTTGAGTAGAGATCAAAGAGAAGCATTTTAAGTCCAGATCTTAGAGGCACACATGCAAATCAATACCTTGGTAATCTTGATTCACACATCAACAAATTTAGGTTTCACTGGCATAAACATGGATATGAATTCTCTCATCCCAAATATGGTTTTGGCCTCCTCAAAATACATTTCAACTTTTTTCCCTGAAGAAGATGACAAAGCATCACTCTCTCTCTCTATAGCTAGAGAAAATTTGGATGATTGATATGAGAGAGTATAGGTGAAGCATCCAATATTGCAGCACATAAATCATGCCCAATATCATCTCCTAGATTTGAGGGACACCACCATGAATAATCCATTTCAGAAATATCCATTTGTTAATATGAGACAAACATGTTGAGAATAGACACAGGTGAATCAAATTTATGTTTATATCCATAGATCAGACGCTAGTAATGTGTTGTTCATCAGGAGTATTGTATTTGGAAATTGCGATGTATGGTCATGACATGAGAAGCATGAACTTCCAACAAAGTGGCATTGCCTTGAGTATTTCACTAAGGCTAATATTGTGTCAATTGTGACTAACACTTGGAATCACTAGTCTCCACACAATATCCCTATACAAAAGAAATAAAATTAGCTAGAATACTTGTGGGGCGTGATTTTAGCATGATTGACTCTATTGTTGGAAAGTTTGTATGAAATTTTGATCTCCGGTTTGGGGTACTACACAAATTTTTTGTCGAATTTGAAGATATTTTCCTATTCCAACAAGAGTTTTATGTTGATAGGGCATTTCTAGAGGACTTGCAAATCTTGTCTCAGTGTAAGTGTTCCAGTTTTGAAGATCCATATATTAGGGTTTGTAAGGCAGCAACACACATGCTTGCCACAAAGGTATGTCTATTTCTATCAATAATAAGTGGATGTAACATTCCCAAATCCTCAATGATCAAATGGAGAGTGCACTTGGAGATAATGTTACATGTGTTGGGATCAAAATAAACTTGATTTTTGCTTGTTGAGGTGTTAGTCACATGAATTTTTTGGGAATTTTTTGAGGCCGAATGAGGATATTACCTTTAACATGAACAAGTGGGTGTGGCATCAAATGTTTGAAGAGAAACAAACTAGTAATTGATTCAATATTTATAAACGAATTTCATCATAAACATGAAGGTCTTGTAGTTGTGCAATCGAGATACATGGTACACCATAAGACAAGAAAATATAGTGATTCATATTGGCTGATCTAAATCATAAAGGGAGAGATAAAATCTCTAAGCATACATTAGAGATGTCATGTCCAAACAAATACTAGGGTCTCCCTATGTCTAACAAATCTTAGGGATGAATCATCTCAATTTTGCAAGTGAAAGGTATTTATTATTTATACACTTGTTTGGGGTGCCTTGTTGAGGTTTATTCTATGGTTAGTTCAGAAGAAAAGTGCATTAATTAGATGATTTTGGTTCTATCCTATCTTTGTTGGTGGATAAGACAATGAATGATTTAGCCCCAATTGGTGCATTCTTTTGATGACATTTATGCTGATGTGCTATGTTGATTTGAGGACTGTTTGGGATCCTCTTCATGCATGATTGTCATATTTTCTCATTTTTTGAAATTGAGTGACAGTTGGAGGTCCAATGTTTTTATTGCACCAGTAGGAGACCAAATCCTTGTAAGTAAATTTTAGGCTTGTTCTTTGTAGACATCATTTTAATCCTTGTTCCAACATTCCATATGAGCCACAACCATCATTAAATAGGATATTGATATGTGAATATTATATATAAACATGAAATACCACAGGTGTTGGAAATATAACTGAGAGGGGTGGGTGAATCAATTATGTATATAAGCTTGAAACTTTTCCTGTTATTTTTTGATTCCTTTTAGATTATTATTTAATGTGTTGCTAATAACTTATCATGCATAGATATAAAATATTTGATCAATCACACATAATACACAGAGACACTAATTTTCATGAGGAAACCCATAAGGGTGAAAACCTCTTCTTCTTAGGATGTCAATCAAGATCCAGCTTTCATGTACATCACAGTATTTGAGCTCCAACTCAAATATGAGGCTACAACCTCTGATAGAAAGATGCAACTTGCAGAGTGAAGCAACTCTTAGATTTCTCTAGCACCAACTAGATGGAAGCACCAAATCCCAGGTTTCTCTAGCATCCACTAGATGGAAGCACCAACTCCCATAATATCTTCTAGCACGAACTAGAATTTAGAGTACTGCAATCCTCCCTAGCACCACCCTACCACCCTGATTGAATATTACAAAACTTTACTTACTTGCTTTGTCTCTGACTGATATGGTCTGTTATAGCTCTATTCCTCCTCTACCTTCTTTAGCTTCTATACTCTATTCCACTTCTGCATCTTTCTACTTCTGTGCTTAACTCTTTTTCCTCCTGTGCACAACACCCTATTGTTCAACTTCTCTTCTGCCTTTTATGATTTGTGTTGCATCTTCATGCTCTTCACTGCGCCACTGATCTCCACTTCATGTACTACTCTTCATCTCCTCCTACCCACATGCATAACTCTCGAAACATAACACTATATTCTCTGTTATGCATGTCTTTCTCACCTTGAGTCCTCTTCCTGATCATCATTCAAACTCTTCATATTCTCTGGTCGTTATTCTGAATCTATTCATCATTAGCAGGCATTATCATGAGATTCTTTGGCTTCTCTGGCAGTCACAACTCTTCATATTCTCTGGTTGTTACAATCGGTCATTTTTGGCTTCTTTGGCTTCTAAGACCCTTCCCTCATTTGACCATGGATAGTGACCATACGACTAACCAATAGGCGTTTCGTGAATTACGACTTCGGGAATCTTGGTATAAAACATCTTGATTCTCCCAACTCCCGATCTCTGAAGTGGAGCTTAGTGACACTAGATCCTTACTCTAATTTCTCTCTCCATATGATCACTAGCTATGACCTGGGTCCAAGCACTTCAGGACTTCACGTTTCAGGTATTTGGATGTGAGCCAACCCTGACTTTCCTGACTACCGAACTACCGAACTACGAGCTAACACCTAGAGAGAACTAGCTTCGCTCTAGATATAACCTTAGGTGGTGAAATCATGGGACCACATGATCTAGGTGGATATCGGTGGCCACCCACCTTTTCTAACTATCTCAAAACAATTTTCCGGCAATTTTGGCAATTGACTATATTTAACAGTTTTTAACTTTTGGGGCCATTTTGAGGGACCAAATGAAGTTTTTTTAGGATAGATCTTCTCAATTATAGTCAAAGGCATGATTCATCCCCCTAAATGAATCTTCTCGATGATACCTTTCCAACAGGCTATCATATGCCTAAAACGGAGATCATATGTAAAAGTTATGACCCCGAGAAGTTGATGTACTAACTTACCCAAAAGAGGCCCACATGACTTTTGGCGCTTCATCTCCTAGGGTTAGGTTTCTGGATGTCTAGGGTTTTTGAAATTCATGTTTATTGTAAAAATTCCTTCAGAGCCTCATTGTAATCATTTTCTTGAGAATGTGAGTAGTCGTCACATCTCTTTTCAGAGATAATCTGCCACCATTCTAGTGAGTCTTTCACTCTGTATTTTTACAGTCTCTATACATTTCTTTCATTAATAAAAATCATGTATTATTGTATATCTAAGTTTATGGTTTCATCTCTAATACATTTTTTTTATATTATTGGATATCTATGATATCTCTGTGCATTTCTTTATTATATCTCTGATCTCATTTCATGCCGAAAATAAATCTGGATCAGTGGTACCAGAGTAGGTTGCTCTTGATCATTATTTTCATCCCATGTCCTCGACGAGGTTCGAGTATTCCAAATTGGGTCTCGATATTGTCTCTCTTGAGGACATTTTCTCTTGCACACCCAATAAACCATCAATGGTGGAAGAAAATAAAAACTATGGATCAGACGATCCTATCAATCTATTGCTTGAGCAAGCTCTCACATGATAGAGGACGAAATGATGGAGAATTTTTCCCACATCCTTCAACGCCTGTCAATAGAAACAGGTACATCTTCATCAAGCGACCACTTTGGAAGCACCTCTCCTTTCAAGTTACAATTAAATTTTGATATTCTTGTATTTGAAGGAAAGATAGATGCAGAAGCCCTAGACAAATGGTTAAATCTGCTAGAAGCGTATTTCTCTGTTCACAATTTTTTTGACATATAAACGATCGCCTTCGTGCTCCTTAAAGCTATCAATAGAGGAGTCAGGAATATATGGGGTTGAGCCCACTTGGGATTTTTTTTGGATGCAGTAAAGGAACAATATTACCCTATTGGCAACTATGAGGACCAATACATGAGATGGACCACACTACGAAAATGGAGGGGCCAAGAAGCTCCAGAGTTCACCAATAACTTCCATATCTTTCACACCAAGCTGGGTATCAAAGATTTGGAATGACATTTGGTTTTGAAATAACGTGGGGCTATACACAAATACATCCAAACTGAAATTGATTTTTTGGACATCTCATCACTCGGTGTTGCTTATCGATATGCTGTTAAAATCGAGCAGAAATTTAAGAACCAAAAAAATGGGAGTTCGGGTCTACAAATATACAACAACCAATGTATGAAAAGGAAGGCCCTAACAAACAATCTCTTAAAAATTAGTCCAAACCATAAGAAAAGAAGGGTCACGGAAAAACAAAGACGGACATTGGAAAATGGTGAGATTTCCAAAAAACCGCCTGACAGAACACCAATGAATGTCGCTCAAAATAGTCATTAGTGGCCGATATGAAAGATAAGGAGTTGAATCTTGATTTTGAATTTGATTTTGAAAATACTGGTAAAGGATAGATCATTGACGCAGACCCCACATCTATTGTCACGACCGCAATAATTCAACCAGAAGAACCAACAGATCCTGAAGATGGGGAGCGCCTTTTTCATTCACAAGTGTGGGTGAAGGGGACCCCGCTGCATTTTATTGTTGATAGACGAAGCCAAAAGAACCTCATCTCAGCAGAGGTAATCAAGCAGTTGGGATTTTCGACAACACCACACCTGTAGCCATAGAAAATCGGGTGGATTCACCAAGGATGAGATCTTCGTGTCATCCAGTAGTGTCGATTGTCATACGACATCCAACCCTTCAAGGATGAGGTATTATGTGATGTTTCCCCACTAGATGTTTGTGATGTTCTCTTGGGCCAACCATATATGTGGAAGCACCATGTTGTTTATGAGTCTCGACCCCACAGTGTCATTGTTTCTCTGGGGGTCATCTCTACAAAATACCAAAGGTAGTTCCGACTACTGTTCCACCTAAAAAGTGTCGCAAGGTAGTATCTCATACTACAAAATTTAGCTTCTTCACAATCTATTCAAAAGATGGACAAAAGGACACTGCAACCACTACAACCTCGGCCCAAGCACCTTCTATCCAACAGAAGCAGGTCGACAACATTGTAGCAAAGTGTAAAGATTTTTTCTGCAAAAAACAATATCATTTATACAGACAAGTTAAAAAGGTCCAACCCTTCTAGCCACATGCTTGTGATAGCCTTCCACAAACCGACCAATGTGACGTCTCCAGCAAGGCAAGCAACTCACCAAAATTTAGAGTCAACAAACGATTTTTCCTCTCCCCCAATAACTCAACGCAATGGATATCATTTCTTCCTAATTAGGGAGGATTGATCCAGGTGGATATTGGTGGCCACCCACCTTTTTCAACTGGCTCAAAATAGTTTTCTGGCAATTTTGGCAATTTACTATTTTTAGTAGTTTTTAACTTCCGGGGCCATTTTGAGGGCCTAAATGAAGTCTTTTTGGGATAGATACTCTCAATGATAACCAAAGGAATTATTGATCCCCAAAAGAGAATATCCTCGATGATACCTTTCCAATGGGCTATCATACGCCTAAAACATAAATTGTATGCAAAAGTTACGACCCCAGGAAGTTGATGTACTAACTTACCCAAATGGGGGCCACATGACTTTTGGTGCTTCATCTCCTAGGGTTAGGTTTTTAGATGTCTAGGGATTTTTTCATTCTTTTTTATTGTAAAAATTCCTTCAAAGCCTCATTGTAATCATCTTCTTGCGAATGTGAGTAGCCGTCACATCTCTTCTCAGAGATAAGCTGCCACCATTCTCACGAGTCTTTCACTTTGTATTTTTACAGTCTCTATACATTTCTTTCATTAATAGAAATTATGTATTATTGTATAACTGTGTTTATGGTTTCATGGATGATACATTTATGTTATATTGTTGGATATTTGTGATATCTCTTTGAATTTCTTTATTATATCTCCGCTCTCATTTCGTACCGAAAATAAATCTAGATGAGTTGTATCAGAGTAGGTTGCTCTTGATCATTTTTTTAGTGCATGTCCCCGATGAGGTCCGAGTATAGAAAGTTGGGTCTCAAGCTTGTCTTTTTTGAGTAAAATCTCTCTCACACACCCAATAAACCCTCAATGGTTGAAGAAAATAAGAATGATGGAGCAGACGATCCTATCACTCTGTTTCTTAAGAAATCTCTCACGCAATAGAAGGATGAAATGATGGAGACATTTTTCCACATCCTTCAATGTCTGTCAATAGAAATAGGCTCATCTTCGTCAAGTAACCACTTTGGAATCACCTCGCTTTGCAAGGTACAAGTTAATTTTGATATTCCTATATTTGAAGGATAGATAGATGCAAAAGCCCTAGACAAATGGTTAAATCTGCTAGAAGGGTATTTCTCTGTTCACACTTTTTCTAACAGAAAAATGATCACCTTCACACTCCTTAAATCTCTCTCTCATGTCAAACAGTGGTGGGAAACTTAATGGGAGAAATGTTCCACAGAGGAGTCTCGAATATATGGTGTCGAGCCCACTTGGGAATTTTTTGTGGACGTGGTAAAGGAACAATATTACCCTGTTGGAAACTATGAGTAACAATACATGAGATGGACCACACTACGGCAAGAGAGGGGCCAATAAGTTTCAGAGTTCACAAATACATTCCATACCTTGCACATGAAGATGACTATCAAATATTTTGAACGACATTTGGTTCTGAAATACCGTGGGGCTCTACACATATACATCCAAACTGAAATGGAATTTCTGTACATCTCATCACTCAGTGTTGCTTATCGATATGCTGTTAAAATCGAGTAGAAATTTAACCACCAGAACAAAGGGGAGTTCCTGTCTGAAAATCCACAACAACCAAAGTATGAAAAAGATGACCTTAATAGACAGTCTCCAGAAAACCAATCCAAGCCATAGGAAAAGAAGGTTCACGGGAAGACAAAGAAGGACACTCGAAAATGGTGGGATTTCCACAACAGCCCTTGGCACAACAACAATGAATGTCACTCAAAAAATTCATTGGTGGCCAAGATCAAAGAAAATGAGACAAAACCTAATTATGAATCTGATTATGAAAATACTGGTAAAGTACAGATCATTGACGTATACCCCACTGCTATTGTCGTGACCGCAACAATTCAACTAGAAGAACCAATAGATCAGGAAGATGGGAGAACCTTTTTCATTCAAAAATGTGGGTGAAGGGTATCGCACTCCATTTTAATGTTGATATCATAATCCATAAGAACCTCATCTTTGTAGAGGTTGTCAATCAGTTGGGATTGTCGACAACACCACACCTGCAGCCATACAACATCGAGTGGCTTCGCCAAGGATGAGATATTCGTGTCAGCTAGTAGTGTTGATTGTCATACAACATCCATCCCTTCAAGGATGAGGTATTATGTGATGTTTCCCCACCAGATGTTTGTGATGTTCTCTTGGGCCAACCATATACGTGGAAGCGCCATGTTGTTTATGAGTCTTGACCCTGCAGTGTCATTGTTTCTCTAGGGGATCATCTCTATAGAATACTAGAGGTAGTTCTGACTATTATTCCACCAAAAAAGTGTCACAAGGTAGTATCTCATGCTACAAAATTCATCTTCTTCACAATTTATTCGAAAGGTGAACAAAAGGATACTGCAACCACTACAGCCTCGACAGAAGCACCTTCTATCCAACAAAGGCAGGTCGACAAGATTGTAGTAAAGTGTAAAGATTCATTTTTTCACAAAACAATATAATGTATCCATACTAGTTAAAAATTTCCAACCCTTCCAACCACATGCTCGAGATAACCTTCCACAAACCGAGCAGCGCGACGTCTCCAGCAAGGCAAGCAACTGACCAAGATTCAGATTTAGCAAAAACTTTTTCCTCTCCCCATGACACTCAATGCAATGTATACCAATGATATCTAAGGAGAGATAATTGATCCAGGTGGATATCTATGGCCACCCACCTTTTGCAACTAGTAGAAAACAATTTTCTGGCAATTTTGGCAATTTACTATATTTAGCAGTTTTTAACTTCCAGGGCAATTTTGAGGGCCTAAATGAAGGTTTTCCAGGATCAATCTTCTCAATGATTGAATAAGGCATGATTGAGCCCCCAAAATAAATCTCCTCAAAAGTACCTTTCCAACGGGCTATCATACACTTAAAACAAAGATCGTATGCAAAAAGTTACGACTTTGAGAAGTTGATGTATTGACTTAACCCAACGGGGCCCACATGACTTTTGGTGCTTCATCACCTAGGGTTAGTTTTTTGGATGTCTAGATTTTTTGGCATTCCTTTTTATTGTAAAAGGGCCTTCAGAGCCTCATTGTAATCATCTTCTTACAAATGCGAGTTTTCGTCACATCTCTTCTCAGAGATAAGTTGCCACCATTCTAGCGAGTCTTTTTCTCTGTATTTTTACAGTCTTTGTACATTTATTTCATTAATAGAAATCATGTATTACTCTATATATGTGTTTATGGTTTCATATCTGATACACTTCTGTTATATTATTGTATATCTACGATATCTCTTTGCATTTCTTTATTATATCTCCGCTCTCATTTCGTGCTGAAAATAAATCTGGATCAGTGGTATCAAAGCAGGCTGCTCTTGATTGGTTTTTTAAGCGCATGTCCCCAATGAGGTATGAATATAGAGGGTTGGGTCTCTAGCTTGTATCTATTGAGTAAAATCTCTCTCTCACACCCAAGAAACTCTCAATGGCGGAAGAAAATAAAAATGACGGAGCAGGAGATTCTATCAGTCTGTTGCTTGAGCAAGCTCTCACGTGAAAGAGGGACGAAATGATGGAGAATTTTTTCCACATCCTTCAATGACTGCCGATAGAAACAAGGGAATATTCATCAAGAGACAACTTTGGAACCACCTCTCCTTTCAAGGTACAAGTTAATTTTTATATTCTTGTATTTGAAGGACATATAGATGTAGAAACCCTAGATAAATGGTTAAATCTGCTAGAAGGGTATTTCTCTGTTCACAATTTTTCCGATAGAGAAAATATCACCTTCACACTCCTTAAATCTCTACATCATGTCAAACATTGTTGCAAAACTTACTGGGAGCAAAGTTCCACAGAGGAGTCTTGAATATATGGGGCCGAGCCCACTTGGGATTTTTTTGTGGACGCGGTAAAGGAATAGTATTAGGTTGTTGGAAACTATGAGGAACAATAAATGAGATGGACCACACTGCACCAATAGAGGGGACAATAAGTTCCGCAGTTCACCAATACCTTCCATACCTTGTGCACCAAGATGGGTATCAAAGACTCCAAATGACATTTGGTTCTAAAATATCGTGGGGATCTACACAGATACATCCAAACTAAAATGGATTTTCTGGACATCTCATCACTCAGTGCTACTTATCGATATGATGTTAAAATCGAGAAAAAATTTAAGCAGTAGAACAAACAGGAGTTCAGGTCTGCAAATATGCAACAACCAAAGTATGACAAAGATGACCCTAACAAATAGTCCCCCGAAAACCAGTCAAAGCCACAGGAAAATACAGTTCATGGGAAGACAAAGAAGGACACTAGAAAATGGTGCGATTTCTACAAAATCCCTTTGCACAACACCAATGAATGTCGCTCAAAATAGTCATTAGTGGCTGAGATCAAAGAAAAGGAGCCAGACCCTGATTCATAATCTAATTTTGAAAATACTGGTAAAGGAAAGATCATTGACGCACAAGCCACTACTATTGTTGTGACCACAACAATTCAACCAGAATAACCAAGAGATCCTGAAGAGGGGGAGCACCTTTTTCATTCACAAATGTGGGTGAAGGGGACCCCTCTGCATTTTATTGTTTATAGAGGAAGCCAGAAGAACCTCATATTAGTAGAGGTCATCAAATGGTTGGTATTGTCGACAACACCACACCCGCATCCATACAACATCGAGTGTCTTTTCCAAGGATGAAATCTTCGTTTTAGCTAGTAGTGTTGATTGTCATATGGCAACCAACCATTCAAGGATGAGGTATTATGTGATGTTGCCCCACTGGATGTCTGTGATGTTCTCTTGGGACAACCATATATGTGGAAGCGCCATTCTGTTTATGATTCTCGACCCCGTAGTGTCATTTTTTCTCTGGGGGGTCATCTCTACAGAATACTAAAAAATTTATCTCCTTCACAATCTGTTCAAAAGGTGAACAAAAGGATACTGTAAGAACTACAGCCTCGGCCCAAGCCCCTTCTATCTAATAGAAGAAGGTTGACAAAATTGTAGAAAAGTGTAAAGATTCGTTCTGCACAAAATAATCTCATGTATCCAAACTGGTTAAAAAGGTCCAACCCTTCCAGCCACATGCTCATGATAGCCTTCCACAAACTGAGCAACGCGACGTCTCCAGTAGGGCAAGCAACTCACCAAGATTCAGATTCAGTAAATTATTTTTTCTCTCCCTCGAGCACTCAACACAATGGAGACCATTTCTTCCTAAGGAGGGAGGATTGATCCTAGTGGATATTGGTGACCACCCACCTTTTCCAACTGGCTCAAAATAGTTTTATGCCAATTTTGACAATTTACTATTTTTAGCAGTTTTGAACTTCTGGAGCCATTTTGAGGGCCTAAATGAAGGTTTTCCAGAAGAAATATTATGAATTATATTTAAAGGCATGATTTATCCTCCAATATTAATCTCCTCAATTATACCTTTCCAACGGGTTATCACACTCCTAAAATGGAGATCGTATGCAAAAGTTACGAGCCCAGGAAGTTGATGTACTAGCTTACCCAAACGGGGCCCACATGACTTTTGGTGCTTCATATCCTAGGGTTAAGTTTTTGGATGTCTAGTGTTTTTGGAATTCCTATTTATTTTAAAAATGCATTTAGAGCCTCATTATAATCATCTTCTTGCGAATGTGAGTATCTGTCACATCTCTTCTCAGAGATAAGTTGCCACCATTCTCGCGAGTCTTTCGCTTTGTATTTTTACAGTCTCTGTAAATTTCTTTCATTAATAGAAATCATGTATTACAATATATATGTGTTTATGGTTTCAGCTATGATACATTTCTGTTATATTATTGGATGTCTTCAATATCTTTGTGCATTTATTTGTTATATCTCTTCTCTCATTTCATACGGAAAATAAATCTAGATCAATGGTATCAGAGCAGGCTGCTCTTCATCATTTTTTTCAGTGCATGTACCCAACGAGGTCCGATTATAGAAAATTGGGTATCTATTTTGTCTCTCTTGAGTAAAAACACTCTCGCACACCCAAGAAACCCTCAATGGTGGAAGAAAAGAAAAACGAGGGAGAAAACGATCCTATCATTCTGCTGCTTGAGCAAGCTCTCACGTGACAGAGGGATGAAATGATGGAGATTTTTTCCCACATCCTTAATGCCATTCAATAGAAACAGGTGCATATTCATCAAGCGACCACTTTGGAAGAACCTCGTCTTTAAAGGTACAAGTTAATTATATATTCTTGTATTTGAAGGGTAGATAGATGCAGAAGCCCTAAACAAATAGTTAAATATGCTAGAAGGGTATTTCTCTGTTCACAATTTTTTCGACAGAGAAATGATCACCTTCACACTCCTAAAAGTTCTCCCTCATGTCAAACATTGGTGGGAAACTTATTGGGAGAAAATTTCCACAGAGGAGTCTAGAATATATGGGGTCGAGCCCACTTGAGATTTTTTTGTGGACATGGTAAAGGAATAGTGCTACCCTGTTTGCAACTATTAGGACCAATAGATGAGATGGACCACACTATAGAAAGAGAGGGGCCAAGAAATTATGGAGTTCACCAATAACTTCCATACCTTGCGCATCAAAATGGGTATCAAAGACTCTGAACGACATTTGGTTCTAAAATACCATGGGTCTCTACACAGATACATCCAAACTGAAATGTATTTTCTGTACATTTCATCACTCTGTGTTGCTTATCGATATGTTGTTAAAATCGAACAGAAATTTAAGCATCAAAACAAACAGGAGTTCAGGTATGCAAATCCGCAACAACCAAAGTATGACAAATATGGCCCTAACAAACAGTCTCCCGAAAACCATCCCAATCCACAGGAAATTAAGGGTCACAGGAAGACAAAGAAGGACACCAAAAAATGGTGCAATTTCCACAAAATCCATTGGCACAACACCAATCAATGTTGCTCAAAGTAGTCAGCAATGGCCGAGATCAAAGACAAGAAGCTGAACCGTTATTCAGAATCTGATTTTAAAAATACTGTTAAAGGACAGATCATTGATGGATACCCCACTCCTATTGTTGAGACCACATCAATTCAACCAAAAGAACTAAGAGATACTGAAGAGGGGGAGCACCTTTTTCATTCACAAATGTGGGTGAAGGGGACCCCACTGCATTTTATTGTTGATAGTGGAAGCCATAAGAACCTCATCTCAGCAGAGGTCATCAAATAGGTGGGATTGTCGACAACACCACACCCACATCCATACAACATCGGCTGGCTTCACCAAGGATGAGATCTTCGTGTCAGTAAGTAGTGTCATTTGGCATATGACATCCAACCCTTCAAGGATGAGGTATTATGTGATGTTGCTCCACCAGATATCTGTGATGTTCTCTTGGGCCAACCACAGATGTGGAAGTTCCATACTGTTTATGAGTCTCGACTCCGTAGTGTCATTGCTTCTCTGGGGGTCATCTCTATAGAATACTAGAGGTAGTTCTGACTACTATTACACCTAAAGAGTGTCACAAGGTAGTATCTCATACTACAAAATTTATCTTCTTCACAATCTGTTCAAAAGGTGAACAAAAGGATATTGCAACCTCTACAGCCTTGGCCCAATCACCTTCTATCCAACAGAAGCAGGTAGAAAAAATTGTAGAAAAGTGTAAAGATTCCTTATGCACAAAATAATCTCATGTATCCATAATGTTTAAAAAGGTCCAACCCTTCCAGTCACATGCTCATGATAGCCTTCCACAAACCGAGCAGCGCGACGTCTCAAGTAAGGCAAACAACTCACCAAGATTTAGATTCGGCAAATACATTCTCCTCTCCCTTGGAAACTCAATGAAATGGAGACCATTTCTTCTTAAGGAGGGAGGATTGATCCAGGTCAATATCGGTGGCCACCCACCTTTTTCAACTGGCTGAAAACAGTTTTATGGCAATTTACTATTTTTAGCATTTTTTAACTTCTGGGGCCATTTTGAGGGCCTAAATGAAGGTTTTTCGGGATCGAACTTCTCAATGATAGCCTAAGGAATGATTTATCCTCCAAAATAAATATTCTCAATGATACCTTTCCAATTGGCTATCATACGTCTAAAATGGAGATCGTATGCAAAAGTTACGACCCCGTGAAGTTGATGTACTAACTTACCCAAACGGGGCCCACATAACTTTTGGTGCTTCATCTCCTAGGGTTAGTTTTTTGGATTTATAGGGTTTTTTGAATTCTTGTTTATTGTAAAAATTCCTTCAGAGCCCCACTGTAATCATCTTCTTTCGAATGCGAGTAGCTGTCACATCTCTTATCACAGATAAGATGCCACCATTCTAGCGAGTCTTTTGTTCTGTATTTTTACAATCTCTGTACATTTTTTTAATTAATAGAATAAGTGTATTATTGTATATCTATGTTTATGGTTTCATATATGATATATATCTACTATATTATTGGATATCTTCAATATCTCTGTGCATTTATTTATTATATCTCTGCCCTCATTTCGTGTCGAAAATACATCCGAACCAGTTGTATTAGAGCGGGTTGCTCTTGATCGTTTTTTTCAGTGCATGTCCCCGACGAGGTTTGAGTATAGCAAGTTGGGTCTCGAGCTTGTCTCTCTTGAGGAAAATCTCTCTCACACACCAAAGAAACCCTCAATGGTGGAAGAAAAGAAAAATGAAGAAGAAAACGATCGTATCAGTCTATTGCTTGAGACAACTCTCACGCGACAAAGGGACAAAATGATGGAGAATTATTCCCACATCCTTCAACGCCCTCCCATAGAAACATGCGCATATTCATCAAGAAACCACTTTGAAATAACCTCGTCTTTCAAGGTACAAGTTAGTTTTGATATTCCTATATTTGAAGGACAGATAGATGCAGAAGCCCTAGACAAATCGTTAAATATGTCAGAAGGGTATTTATCTGTTCACAATTTTTCCGATAGAGAAATGATCACCTTTGCACTCTTTAAATATCTCTCTCATGTCAACAGTTGGTGGGAAACTTAAGCGTAAAAAATTTCCACAGAGGAGTCTGGAATATATGGTGTCGATCCCACTTGGGATTTTTTTGTGGACGCGGTAAAGGAATAGTATTATCCTGTTGGCAACTATATGGACCAATACATGAGATAGACCACACTTTGGAAAGAGAGGGAGAAGAAGTTGTGGAGTTCACCAATACATTCCATACCTTGCACACCAAGATGGATATCAAAGACTCCAAATGAAATTTGGTTATGAAATACCATGGGGCTCTACACAAATACATCCAAACTGAAATTCATTTTCTGGACTTCTCATCACTTGGTGCTGCTTATCGATATGCTATTAAAATCAAGAAGAAATTTAAGCACTAGAACAAATGGGAGTTCTGGTTTGCAAATGCACAACAACCAAAATATGACAAAGATGACCTTAACAAACAGTCTCCCAAAAACCAATCCAAGCCATAGGAAAATAAGGGTCACAAGAAGACAAAGAAGGACACCCAAAAATGGCGTGATTTCCACAAAATCCCTTGGCAGAACACTAATCAATGTCACTCGAAATATTCAGTAGTGGCCAAGATCAAAGAGAAGGAGTTGGACCCTGATTCAGAATCTGATTATGAAAATACTGGTAAAGGACAGATCATTGATGCATACCGCACTGCTATTGTCGAGACCACATCAATTCAACTAGAAGAACCAAGAGATCTTGAAGAGGGGGAGCACCTTTTTCATTCACAAATGTGGGTGAAGGGGACCCCACAACATTTTATTGTTGATAGCGGAAGCAAGGAGAACCTCATCTCAGCAGAGGTTGTCATATAGGTGGGATATTCGATAACACCACACCCACAACCATACAACATCGGGTTGCTTCGCCAAGGATGAGATCTTCGTATCATCTAGTAGTGTCGTTTCATATACGACATCCAACCCTTCAAGGATGAGGTATTATGTGATGTTTCTCCACTGGATATCTATGATGTTCTCTTGGGACAACCACATATGTGGAAGTGCCATATTGTTTATGAGTCTCGACCCTGTAGTGTCGTTGCTTCTTTGGGGGGTCATATTTATAGAATACCATAGGTAGTTTTGACTACTATTCCACCTATAAAGTGTCGCAAGGTAGTATCTGATACTAAAAAATTCAACTTCTTCACAATCTGTTCAAAAGGTGAACAAAAGGATACTTCAACCACTACAGCCTCGACACAAGCACCTTCTATCCAACAAAAGTAGGTCGACAAAATTGTAGGAAAGTGTAAAGATTCCTTATGCAAAAAATAATATCATGTATCTAGACCAGTTAAATAGGTCCAAACTTTCTAGCCACATTCTCATGATAGCCATCCACAAACCAAGCAAGGCGATGTCTCTAGCAAGGCAAGCAGCTCACCAAGATTTAGATTGAACAAACACTTTTCCCTCTCCCCCGAGAAATCAACACAATGGATATGGTTTCTTCCTAAGGAGGGAGGATTGATCCAGGTGGATATCGGTGGCCAGTCATCTTTTCCAACTGGCTCAAAACAATTTTCTCACAATTTTGGCAATTTACTATTTTTAGGATTTTTTAACTTCTGGGGCCATTTTGAGGGCCTAAATGAAGTTTTTTCGTGATCGAGCTTCTCAATGATAGTCGAAGCCCTGATTGAAACTACAAAATAAAAATCCTTGATGATACAAGTTGGTCGTTGATCAAGTTGTGGGAGATACTTGGTCATATTTGACTATTTTTGGGACTTTGACGCCCTATCAAAGGAAGCGTGCAAGACGAAGTAGAGATCATGGGATATCGGTCCAATTTTGGGCCCCTTTTCAGGGTTTGGGTTATTGTAATGGGAAAGGGATGTCGGCTCATGGGTTTTCCCACGCTTAGGTCCACTTTTGTATCTATAAATAGATGTATAGGCAAGGTAGAACAGAGCCAATGGTTTAGTTCTAGTAATTAAATTTGTGTGATCGGATGTGGATCGTAAATGATCTGTGCATGATTGTAAGAGACTTGCAGAGCTAAGTGCAAGTTGTTGTAGGAGGTTGTGAAAGGCTTTGTGCTGAAGCTCAAGGAAGAAGGATCTAGCAAGCTGCGCAGATCATATGTCCTGTGCGGAGTAAGGATTGTTGAGGCTCTGTGTTGTAACTGCTTGACCGAGATAATAAAGAAGAAGAGTTGGTGGGCGTAGCCCAAGGGTGGGGGTGAACCACTTAAATTTGTGTGTGATTCTTTGTTCTTTGATTCAATGTGTTTACTTCTTCTTCTGCTAAGTGCTTTGATATTTGTAGGAAGATCTGATTATGCGTTGTGCTCCTAGATGTGTATGAATGTTAGATCTGATATGTATGAAGATGGTTAGTGTTGATCTATTGGAGTTGATCTATCTTACTATTGCTAAGTGCTTGAATACTATAGTTTAGTGTGAATACTGTGAAGATTTGTCTTATAAGAGAAGTGGTTATTGAATGTATCTTAAGGAACTAATGGTGATAAGTGCTCTAGTAAGTTGTATAATCACAAATCTATGTCCTAGCTAAGGTTGCAAACACCTAAGTCTTGCAACCACCCCTGCCTCTACCTCGGGTGAGACTTCATCTGCTTCGCAGGTGTTTTCAAAAGGGATGGTATTTAGAGCTTTGTTGGTGCGCTTTTGTAGCATTGAACCCTGGGTCTGCCCCGATGCCAACAAATGGTTCTGTTGTCAAGGATGGAACTATGATTGCTGGGAACTGAGAAAGAAAATCTTTTTGCAAATATTCAATCTAGAAACCATGAAATATCTGTGCGTAGATCTGTTTACCTATTGCACAGTGTTCTACTTAACCTGTGAAGCTTTGTGCCAAGAAAGAAAGGTCAGATTTGTAGAAAAGAGGTAAGATATGTATGCTTTGTGCTTTGATAAAGCTAAGAATAGTCAAAAGTTTTTAGATCTGTAAGCTTTATGCTTTGATTAAGGTAAGAATAGTCAAAATTTTTTAGATCTGGAAGCTTTGTTCTCTGCAAAAGTAAAATAAGTGAAATTTTTTTAGTATGGATCTAGGTATGTTTGATAGATTTAGTCCTATCTTGGAAACTAGGGCTCTGATAGATGAAAGAAAGTTTGATATGAATATAGTTGATAGATATGTTATACCTATGCATAGAAAGAATGTCTGGACTAACAAGTAGATGCAGGATCCTCGAAAGAAATTTTTACATGCTAACTACCATAACCCTAGTACACAGCACATAAGAGGTTGGGGATCATTTAAAAGAAAGAGAGGATTAACCCTCTGTTACAGTTGCAGAAGACCGAGACATCTTGCTAAGGAATGCCTTGGTGGAAGACCTATTTGTCTTTGTTGCAAAGCTTTGGACCACAAAGTATTAGATTTCCCTGGAATGATTGCTAAAATTGAAGGCATGAAATTGAAAGAAGAAAACCCTAAGGAAGATCCAGAAATAATAGAACCCCAAAGAGAATCAGACAAGATGTTACTACAAATACAAGACAACTTGAATGATCACCGACATGTTATATTATCATAGGTATTTAACAAGAAAGAATGCATCGAGGTAAGAATAGGAGAGTTCGACATTGAGTGTGTTCTAGATGAGGAAACAAAGGTGAATGTTATGAAAAAAAGAACTTGGGAAGCTATAGGGAGGCTTGTTATGACCCCTTCACTGAGTGGAATAGGTTTATTCAGAGGGAAACTAGTGAACCTATGTGGAAGGCTCAATCAGATATTTATGAATGCTAATGGAAGTTCAACAGAAGAAGATTTTGAGATTATCAAATTTATTGAGGACAACACCATGTTTACTATGTTACTTGGAAATCCTTGGATTGAAAGAGATCAAGCCAGAAAAAAGGAAGAAAAAAATGTTTTAGAACAAAAGAGACAAGAGTTAAAAGACTTCATGACCAGAACAATCACACAGTTGATTGAAGAACAAGAGAACATATCGAAGCTATATCACAGTAGGAACCCAGATGTCAAAGTTATCAGAACACTAGAGGACTCACAGAAGACTGAAGTTTCTATCTTAGATAAAGAAGAGATGTTATACCTGAACCCTAAGAAAGAACCTCAACACCGCGTAGTAACTATATCAAAGGAAAATAAGAGCCAGAATGGGAACATAACTACTGAAATGAAGCTCATTGGAAGGAAATCTAGAAATTTAAGTAAGAAGAAGGAAAATATTGAAAAGTTGCAGTAGATTCCAGATAGAACATCACAGAAAGAAAACTTGTAGAATGGGAGCTTCACTGAGATATCAGAAAAACGACCTATGGCACTTCTTTATGACGAAGCGGTATAGCCATTGGACCGATATACCCGTTTGACTTCCTCTTCGAATAGACAGAAAATAATTAAAGGATCATCACTAGACCGTTGGACCACACCATAATGAACATATCAATGTTAATTGAAGCTTCATGCCCATTGCAAGTAGACCGTTGTTGAATTTGTTATTTAGTTCGTCGCACCATGCACGAAGAATAATTTTTCCAACTAAGAATTAGAAGCCCACTGAATAATAGTTGTATACAGTGGTCATTGCGATCTGGTTGGTCATCCTAGTACAATATCTGAGATCATTGTGAACCCAAATAATTTTTCTTTCCGAGCGCGTATGTCCAATGAATGTAGCATAGTCGAACAATCTGCAAGAGAGGTACTCTCTATCCTTAGAACCGAAAGAGTCATTTTAGAACAAGGGTTGTCTACAGGTTTACAGGCATCATTGACGAGAGGAGTGCAAGCCTCCCCATCGACTACTCAAGAAGGAACATCCCGAGCTGACGCAAAATTTAGAACTAAACATAAAGATGATATGGCCAATGCGAGGTTGGTTTCATCCATCCTACCTACTTACATACTACCTTCGAGTGGTCTTCTCAACATAGATAGTGTGTCTAGAGACTTTGAGTACACTCTAGTCACTGCATACCTATTGAAAGGGGTACGCGTAGTTTTCGCAGATCACGACAAGATTGCAGCATTGAAGTTTAGTGACTTCAACCTGGGGGATTGTAAAGTCTACATCACACTTTCCCTGTAGAAGTACCTAACCAGAACCAAGGGAAAGAACTGAAAGATCATCCCTCAACAATGGACTATGAACCTCACGTAGTCCAATCTGCTAAATGTCATGAAGATCCAAGATTTCGGACATCACCAAGAAGTCAATTCCTATGTTAATCTACTCCTAGAGAGCTACCACGGAGGATACCTATGGTTGAACTGCTGCATCATAGTTGATCTAACATTGATTAATAGGATCACAAATCTTAGCATGTAGGGCCCTGATCCCCATGACTACTATCCCGGAAAGACTGCAGACCACGCTCTTTCTCAGAAGATCAAAGAATCTTATGGCGATGTTAAGAAAGGAGCACGAGGCTACAAGGTAGCCTCTATTCAGAGAGGTGCAGTGCACCTTTCATGTCAGTTGATTGCATGGAAGTTTGTTTGCAAGAATCAACCCACTCAAGTATATGGATTTGTTGTTGACCTTATAGGAAAGTGCACAAAGGGACTACAAATGAACTGGGTGAAGTACCTGGTGAATCAACTAGAGAATGACTGCAAAAAATCATAGGATCAGGGGCATGAATTCCATTTTGGCTTTCTCTTGATACTTATAGATTTCATTTCATGAGAGCTACTGGAAGCTGCAACCTTCCCGGACCTTGACCCTTTTGAGCCCTTAGATGCGAAGTTCAGTACCTTATGGTACTCAAATGATATGAGAAAACAATGGAAACAAAATGTCGTATTCCACTCCTACTACAATATATTGAAGAACGCCATCCAATCCGAACCTCAGATAACCCCAAATACACTCTTTAGGTTCAGGCCCTTAATAAATCTCAATGTGAACCGCCACTTCATTTACATAACAGATCGTGATGATGAGAAAAAAGAGAAATTACAGTCTTATTATAATATGACATAAGAAGACTTGGAGGAAATCACCAAGGAATGGTTGACAAACCTTCTTGTTTCAGCAGACCCCATATAATTGTCTGACATCGATAGCCCAGAAGTTGCGCAGGATACACTTGGGCCCAGTAAGATGAAGAAAACAATGAAGATGATGAATGATGAGGAAATACATGATATAGATAGAAGATCTGTAAGGACCACATCCATTACACCTGAGAAAGAAGCTAATGATGAAGAAGTCAAACAGAGGCCAGAAGACGAAGAGGAATTGTCGAAGAAAAGGAAGGTTTCACCTCTGAAACCTTCCTCTTTGAAGAAACCTAGAACCCGTGTAACGAAGATGAAGACCACACTCACCCCCAAATACTTCATTTTCATCCACACCACTATGAACGAAGCTATAGAATAAATAACAGAAAAGTAGGAAGCCAAGAAAGAGGCAATGTACAATAGAATTGAGAGTGAGCTCCAAGGATTGCAGCAGGAACTTCGGTCTACCCGCACAGTCTCCATTGCGCCCCTACCATAAGGAACAAAAAAAGAGGGATATGAACCCGTTCAATTGCACAAGATTGCTTCCATAGTCGAAGCACACCTTCGAAAAGAACAGGAAAAAACCACGCAGGCCACCCAGGCCTTAAAGTAAGCACAGGAGGAAATCATCGACCAGTGTCGAGCTGCACAAGAAGAGAGGGATGCTCTCCAAGAAAAATTGGAAGAAGATAGAGCGAAGATCCAAAAAGAAAAGGAGTAGCTACTCGTGAAGAAGATCGGGATCGAAGAATTAGTCAATAGATCATTTCGCTTTGTGACTGGCTTAGAGAGGAAAGTAGAAGAACCGTTAGAATGCCAAGTGATGAAGCTTCCTGAAGTTATTCAGCAACTTCAACAAAGAGTCGTATAATTAGATCTTCAGACCATACCAAGTATCCCACAAGAAGAGCATGACCATCGAGAAATGACTACCCAAATCATAGTAGAAAGGATTAAATAACTCACTAAGGAATGCAAACAATTAAGTAGAAGAAGTGCATAGATACATGAGAACCTAACCGAGAATCTTGAATTGCACAAATTAGAGTTGCAGCTCTAGGAGGTGAAGCTGAAGGCCCTATCACCCATAGAGAAAATGAAACAGTCTTCCGAGCAGTGCATAGTACAGTAGTACATCCATATAATATAGAGCAAGGTAATGGAACTAAATCAACAACTTCAACCTTTGCAGGATAAGGCATCTTAGCTATTTATAGAGATCGATAACCAAGGAACAGAGTTGGAACAGGTCATGAATTCAACACATCAATGCCTATAAGGGTCGGTGAATGTCCCACTCATCCAGGAGTTCACTGATAAAGAAACAGTTGCAATGCAGTAGATTGAAGAAGCTCGAGCCAAGCTTGAGGCGTTCGAAGAAGAATTGATCGGAGCCGAGTGACTCGGGATGAGTCACATGTGAGTGTTGGGGGTCTGTTGGCCCTTGACCAAGTTGTGCGAGGTACTTGGTCATGTTTGACCATTTTTGGGACTTCGACACCCTATCGAAGGAAGCGCACAAGGCGAAGTAGAGATCATAGGATCTCTGACCACTTTTGGGCCCGTTTTTAGAGTTTGGGTTAATGTAATGGGAAATGGATGTTGGCTCGTGGGTTTGCCCATGCTTAGGCCCACTTTTGTATGTATAAATAAATGTCTAGGAAAGGTAGAAGAGAGATGATGGCTTAGTTCTAGTAATTATATTTGTGTGATCGGATGTGGATTGCAAATGATCTGTGCATGATTATAAGAGACTTCCATAGCTAAATCCAAGTTGTTGTAGGAGGTTGTGAAAGGCTTTGTGATGAAGTGCAAGGAACAAGGATCTAGAGAGATGTGTAGATATTTTGTCCTGTGTGGAGTAAGGATTGTTGAGGCTTTGTGGTGTAACTACTTGACCAAGGTAATAAAGAATAAGAGTTGGTGGATGTAGCCCCAGGGTGGGGGTGAACCATGTAAATTTGTGTGTGATGCTTTGTGCTTTGATTCAATGTGTTTACTTCTTCTTATGCTAAGTTCTTTGATATTTGTAGGAAGATATGATTATGATTTTTTCTCCTAGATGTGTATGAATGTTAGATCTGATATGTATGAAGATGCTTAGTGCTGATCTACTAGATTTGATCTACCTTACCATTGCTAAGTGCTTGAATACTATAGATTACTGTGAATGTTGTGAAGCTCTGTCTTATGAGAGAACTGGTTTTTGAATGTATCTTGAGGAACTAATGGTTCTAAATTCTCTATTAAGTTGTATAATCATAGATTTGTGTCCCAGCTAAGGTTGCAAACACCTGAGTCTTGCAACCACCCCTGCCTCTACCTCGGGTGAGACTTCATCTGCTTCGCAGGTGTTGCTGAAAGGGTTGGTAGTTAGATCTTTGTTTGTGCACTCTTGTAGCATTGAACCTTGGGTTTTCCCTTGTGCCAAAAATACATTTACAACGGGCTATCATACTCCTAAAATGAAGATCATATGAAAAATTTACAACCCTGGGAAGTTGATGTACTAACTTACCCAAACGGAGCCCACATAACTTTTGGCGCTTCATCTCCTAGGGTTAGGTTTTTGGATGTCTAGGCTTTTTGGCATTCCTGTTTACTATAAAAAGTCATTCAGAGCCCCATTCTAATCATCTTCTGGCAAATGCAAGTAGCCATTACATCTCTTCTCAGAACAAGTTGCCACCATTCTAGCAAGTCTCTCACTCTATATTTACATTCTTTGTACATTTATTTCATTAATAAAAATCATGTATTACTGTGTATCTTTGTTTATTGTTTCATCTCTGATACATTTCTGTTATATTATTGGATATCTGTGATATCTCTGTGCATTTCTTTATTATATCTCTACTCTCATTTTGTGCCGAAAATACATCTGGATTAGTGGTATCAGAGCAGGCTGCTCTTGATCATTTTATTCAGTGCATGTTCACGATGAGGTCTAAGTATAGAAAGTTGGGTCTTGAGCTTATCTCTCTTGAGGAAAATATCTCTCGCACACCCAAGAAACCCTCAATGGCAGAAGAAAATAAAAATGACAGAGAAAACGATCCTATCAGTCTGTTGCTTGAGAAATCTCTCACATGACAAGGGGACAAAATGATGGATAATTTTTACCACATCCTTCAACGCCTTTTTATAGCAACAGACGCATCTTCATCAAGCGGTCAAATTGGAAGAACTGTGCCTTTCAAGGTACATGTTAATTTTGATATTCTTGTATTTGAAGGACAGATAGACGCAGAAGCCCTAGACAAATGGTTAAATCTGCTAGAAGGTTATTTCTCTATTCACAATTTTTCCAACAGAGAAATGATCACCTTCACACTCCTTAAAGATCTCCCTCATGTCAACAATTGGTGGGAAACTTACTGGGAGAAAATTTCCACAGAGGAATCTGGAATATATGGGGTCGAACCCACTTGGGAATTTTTTTGTGGATGCGGTAAAGGAACATTATTACCATGTTGGCAACTATGAGGACCAATGAATGAGATGGACCAAACTATGGCAAGAGAGGGGCCAAGCAGTTCCAGAGTTAACCAATAACTTCCATACCTTTCACACCAATCTGGGTATCAAAGACTCTGAATGACATTTGGTTCTGAAGTACCGTGTGGCTCTACATAGATACATCCAAACAAAAATGGATTTTTTGGACATCTCATCACTGGGTGTTTCTTATCAATATGTTGTTAAAATCGAGTAGAAATTTAAGCACCAAAATAAATGGGAGTTCTGGTCTGAAAACCTACAATAACCAAAGTATGACAAAGATGGTCCTCACAAACAGTCTCCTGAAAATCAGTCCAAACCACAGAAAAAGAAAGGTCATAGGAAGACAAAGAAGGACACTAGAAAATGGTGCGATTTCCAAAAAATCCCTTGGCACAACACCAATGAGTGTCACTCAAAACAATCATTGGTGGCCAAGATCAAAGACAAGGAGCTGAACCCTGATTCAGAATCTGATTCCAAAAATTCTGGTAAAGGACAGATCATTGACATAGACCCCACTGCTATTTTTGCGACCACAACAATTCAACCATAAGAACGAATAGATACTCAAGAGGGGGAGTGCATTTTTCATTCACCAATTTGGGTGAAGGGGACCCCACTGCATTTTCTTGTTGATAGTGTAATCTAGAAGAACCTCATTTTAGCAGAGTTTGTCAAACAGTTGGGATTGTCAACAAAACCACATCCGCAACCATACAACATCGGGTGGCTTCGCCAAGGACGAGATGTACATGTCATCCAATAGTGTTTATTGTCATACAACATCCAACCCTTCAAGGATGAGGTATTATGTGATGTTTCACTACCAAATGTCTGTGATGTTCTCTTGGGAAAACCATATATGTGGAAGCTCCATTTTGTTTATGAATATCAACCCTGCAGTGTCATTACTTCTCTCGGGGTCCATCTCTACAGAACACTAGAGGTATTTCTGACTACTGTTCCACCTAAAAAGTGTCGCAAGGTAGTATCTCATACTACAAAATTAATATTTTTCACAATATGTTCAAAAGGTGAACAAAAGGATACTGCAACCACTACAGCCTCGACCCAAGCACCTTCTATCCAATAGAAGCAGGTCGAAAAAATTGCAACAAAGTGTAAAGATTCCTTCTGCACAAAATAATCGCATGTATCCAGATTGATTAAAAATGTCCAACCCTTCCAGCCACATGCTTTTGATAGCCTTCCACAAAATGAGCATCGCGACCTCTCGAGCAAGGCAAGCAACTCACCAAGATTCAAATTCAACAATCACTTTTTCCTCTACCTCGGGCACTCAACGTAATGGATACCATTTCTTCCTAAGGAGGGAGGATTTATCCAGATGGATACTAGTTCCATCCCACCTTTTCCAACTAGCTCAAAAGAGTTTTCTGGAAATTTTGGCAATTTACTATTTTTAGCAGCTTTTAAGTTCTGGGGCGATTTTGAGGGCCTAAATGAATGTTTTTTGGGATAGAGATTCTCATTTTTTTTTTCAAAAGTAGGATTCATCCTCCAAAATTAATATCCTCTATGATACCTTTCCAACGGGCTATCATATGCCTAAAACAAAGATCATATGCAAAAGTTACGACTCCGAGAAGTTGATGTACTAACTTACCCAAACAGGGCCCACATGATTTTTGGTGCTTCATCTCCTAGGTTTAGGATTTTGAATGTCTAGGGTTTTTGTAATTCCTATTTATTGTAAAAATACCTTCATATCCTGATTATAATCATCTTCTTGCGAATACGAGTAGCCGTCACATCTCTTCTCAGAGATAAGTTGCCACCATTCTAGTGAGTTTTTCACTCTGTATTTTTACAGTCTCTGTACATTTCTTTCATTAATATAAATCATGTATTACTTTATATATGTGTTTATGGTTTCATATCTGATACATTTATGTTATATTATTGGATATATGTGATATCTCTATGCATTTCTTTATTATATCTCCACTCTCATTTTGTGCCAAAAACAAATCTGGATTAATGGTATCAGAGAAGGCTCCTCTTGATCATTTTTTTCAGTGCATGTCCCCAACGAGGTACGAGTATAGAAAGTTGGGTCTCAATCTTGTATCTCTTGAGGAAAATATCTCTCTCACATCCAAGAAACCCTTAATGGTGGAAGAAAATAAAAACGATGGAGCAGGCAATCCTATCAGTTTGTTTCTTGAGCAAGCTCTCATGCGACAGAGGGACAAAATGATGGAGAATTTTTACCACATCCTTGAACACTTGACGATAGAAACATGCACATATTCATAAAGAGACCACTTTGGAATCTCCTCACCTTTCAAGGTACAAATTAATTTTGATATTCCTGTATTTGACGCACAGATAGATGCAAAATCCCTAGACAAATGGTTAAATATGCTAGAAGGATATTTCTCTGTTCAAAATTTTTTTGACAAAGAAATAATCACCTTCGCACTCCTTAAATATCTCCCTCATGTCAAACATTGGTGGGAAACTTACTGGGAGAAAATTTCCATAGAGGAGTCTGGAATTTATGGTTTCGATCCCACTTGGGATTTTTTTGTGGACGCAGTAAAGGAACAGTATTACCATGTTGGCAACTATGAGGACCAATACATGAGATGGACCACACTGCGGAAAGAGAGGGGAAAAGAAGTTCTAGAGTTCACCAATACCTTCCATACCTTTCACACCAAGTTGGGTATCAAAGACTCCAAATGACATTTGGTTCTGAAATACCGTAGGGCTCTACACAGATACATTTAAAGTGAAATGGATTTTCTAGACATCTCATCACTCGATGCTACTTATCGATATACTGTTAAAATCAAGCAGAAATTTAAGCACCAAAACAAATGGGAGTTTGGTTGTGCAAATCCACAACAACCAAAGTATGACAAAGATGACCCTAACAAACAGTCTCCCAAAAACCAGTCGAAGCCACAAGAAAATAAGGATCACGGGAAGACAAACAAGGACACCACAAAATGGTGTGATTTCCACAAAATCCCTTGTCACAACACCAATGAATGTCTCTCAAAATAGTCATTGGTGGTCGTGATCAAAGACAAGGAGCCGAAACCTGATCCATAATCTGATTCTGAAAATACTGGTAAAGGACAAATCATTGACGCAGACCCCACTACTATTTTCACGATCGCAACAATTCAACCAAAAGAACCAACAGATCCTAAAGAGGGGGAGCATCATTTTCATTCACAAATGTGGGTGAAGGGGACCCCTCTACATTTTATTATTGATAGAGGAAGCCATAAGAACCTCATCTCAACAACAGTCATCAAATAGTTGGTATTGTTGACAACACCACACCTACAGCCATACAACATGGGGTGGCTTCTCCAAGGATGACATCTTCATGTTAGATAGTAGTGTCTATTTTCATATGGCATCCACCCCTTCAAGGATGAGGTATTATGTGATGTTTCCCTACCAGATGTATGTGATGTTCTCTTGGGCCAACCATGTATGTGGAAGCACCATGTTGTTTATGAGTCTTGACCCCGTAGTTTCATTGTTTCTCTCGAGGGTCATCTCTACAGAATACCATAGGTAATTATGACTATTATTCCACCTAAAAAGTTCTTCAAGGTAGTATCTCATACTAGAAAATTTAGCTTCTTCACAAACTATTCAAAAGGTGAACAAAAGGATACTGCAACCACTAGAGCCTCGACCCAAGCACCTTATATCCAACAAAAGAAGGTTGACAAATTGTAGCAAAGTGTAAATATTCCTTCTACACAAAATAATCTCATGTATCCAGATTGCTTAAAAAGTTCCAACCCTTCCAGCCACATGCTTGTGATAGCCTTCCACAAACTGAGCAATGTGACGTCTCCACTAAGGCAAGCAACTCACCAAGATTCAGATTCAACAAATTTTTTTTCCTCTCCATCGGGCACTCAACGCAATGGATTCCATTTCTTCCTAAGGAGGGAGTATTTATCAAGGTGGATATCTATGGCCACCCACCTTTTCCAACTGACTCAAAATAGTTTTCTGACAATTTTGGCAATTTACTATTTTTTGTAGTTTTTAACTTCTGGGGCTATTTTGAGGGCCTAAATGAAGGTTTTTCGGGATAGATCTTCTTAGTGATATACAAAGGAATGATTTATCCCCAAAATTAATCTCGTCGATGATACCTTTCCAACGTGCTATCATGCGCCTAAAACGGAGATTGTATGCAAACGTTACGACCCTGAGAAGTTGATGTACTAACTTACCCAAATGAGGCCCACATGAATTGTTGTGCTTCATATCCTAGGGTTAGGTTTTTGGATGTCTAGGGTTTTTGGCATTCCTATTTATTGTAAAAAGGCCTTCAGAGCCTCATTGTAATTATCTTCTTGCGAATGCGAGTAGCCGTCACATCTCTTCTCAGAGATAAGCTGCGACCATTCTAGCGAGTCTTTCATTCTGTATTTTTACTGTCTCTGTACATTTCTTTCATTAATAGAAAAAATGTATTACTATATATCTGTGTTTATGGTTTCATCTCTGATACATTTCTTTTATATTATTGGATATCTACAATATCTCTGTGCATTTCTTTATTATATCTCCGCTCTCATTTCACGACGAAAATAAATCCAGATTAGTGATATCAGAGAAGGCTGCTCTTGATCGTTTTTTTCAGTGCATGTCCTTGACGGGGTTCGAGTATATCAAGTTCAGTCTCAAGCTTGTCTCTCGTAAGTAAAATATCTCGCACACACCCAAGAAACCCTCAATGGATAAAGAAAATAAAAATGATGAAGGAGACGATCCTATCAGTCTGTTTCTTGTGCAAACTCTCATGCGACAGAGGGACGAAATGATGGGGAGTTTTTCCCACATCCTTCAGTGTCTATCGATTGCAACAGGTGCATCTTCATTAAGTGACCACTTTGGAAGCACCTCGACTTTCAAGGTACAAGTTAATTTTTATATTCCTGTATTTGAAGGACATATAGATACCGAAGCCTTAGACAAATGGTTAAATATGCTAGAAGGGTATTTCTCTCTTCACAATTTTTCCGACAAAGAAAATATCACCTTTTCACTCCTTAAATATCTCCCTCGTGTCAAACATTGGTGAGAAAGTTACTAGGAGAATAGTTCCACAGAGTATTCTAGAATATATAGGGCCGAGCTCACTTGGGATTTTTTTGGGGACGTGGTAAAGGAAAAGTATTACCCTGTTGGAAACTATGAGGACCAATACATGACATGGACCACATTGCGGCAAGAGAGGGGCCACGTAATTTAGGAGTTCACCAATACCTTCCATACCTTGAACACAAAGATGGTTATCAAAAATTCCAAACTAAATTTGGTTCTGAAATACAGTGGGGCTCTACACAGATACATCCAAACTGGAATGGATTTCCTAGACATGTCATCACTCGGTGTTTCTTATCAGTATGTTGTTAAAATCGAGTACATATTTAAGCACTAGAACAAATGGGAGTTAGGGTCTGAAAATATGAAACAACTAAAGTATGAAAAACACAGCCCTAACAAACAGTCTCCCAAAAACCAGTCCAAGCCATAGGAAAAGAAGGGTCATGGGAAGATAAAGAAGGACACTGGAAAAAGGTGCGATTTCAAAAAAATTCCTTAGCACAACACCAATGAATGTCGCACAGAATAATGATTGCTGGATGAGATCAAAGACAAGGAGCCGAACCCTGATTCATAATTTGATTATGAAAATACTGGTAAAAGATAGATCATTGATGAATACCCCCCTGTTATTTTCACAACCACAACAATTCAACCAGAAGAACCAATAGATCTTGAAGAGGAGGAGCGAATTTTTCATTCACAAATGTGGGTGAAGGGGACCCCGCTACATTTTATTGTTGATAGTGGAAGCCAGAAGAACCTCATATCAGCAGAGTTCATCAAACAATTGAGATTGTCGATAACACCACACCCACAACCATACAACATCGGGAGGCTTCGCAAAGGATGAGATCTTCATGTGGGCAAGAAGTGTCAATTGTCATACGACATTCATGCCTTCAAGGATGAGGTATTATGTGATGTTTCCCCAGTGGATGTTTTTCATGTTCTCTTGGGCCAACCATATATGTGGAAGCACCATGTGGTTTATGAGTCTCGACCCCGTAGTGTGATTGTTTCTTTGGGGGGTCATCTCTATATAATACTAGAGGTACTTCTGACTATTGTTCCACCTAAAACATGCCGTAAGGTAGTATCTCATACTACAAAATTCATCTCCTTCACAATATTTTTAAAAGGTGAACAAAAGGATACTACAACCACCACAGCCTCGGCCCAAGCACTTTCTATCCAACAGAAGCACGTCGATAAAATTGTACCAATGTGTAAAAATTCATTCTTCAGAAAATAATATCATGTATCCAGACTGGTTAAAAAGGTCCAATCCTTCCAACCACATGCTCGTGATAGATTTCCATAAACCGAGCAGTGCGACGTCTTGGGCAAGGCAAGCAACTCACCGATGTTTAGATTCAACAACGATTTTTCCTTTCCCTCGGGAACTCAATGCAATCGATACCATTACTTCCTAAGGAGGGAGGATTGATCCAGGTGGATATCGGTGGCCACCCACATTTTGCAACTGGCTCAAAACAATTTTCTAACAATTTTGACAATTTACTAATTTTAGTAGTTTTTAACTTCCGGGGCCATTTTGAGGGCCTAATTGAAGGTTTTTATGGATTGAGCTTATCAATGATAGCCAAAGGCATTATTTATACCCCAAAATGAATATCCTCGTGATACCTTTCCAACAGGCTATCATAGGCCTAAAACAGAGATCGTATGCAAAAGTTACGACCCCTGGAAGTTGATGTACTAACTTACCCAAATAGGGCCCACATGAATTTTGGCACTTCATATCCTAGGGTTAGGTTTTTGGATGTCTATGGTTTTTGGAATTCCTTTTTATTGTAAAAAGGCCTTCACAGCCTCATTGTAATCATCTTCTTGCGAATGTGAATAGTCGTCACATCTCTTCTCAGGGATAAGATGCCACCATTCTAGCGAGCCTTTCACTCTGTATTTTTATAGTCTTTGTACATCTATTTCATTAATATAACTCATGTATTACTGTATATATGTGTTTATGGTTTAATATATGATACATTTTTTTTATATTATTGGATGCTTGCGATATCTCTTTTCATTTCTTTATTATATCTCCACTCTTATTTCCTCCCCAAAATAAATCTGGATCAGATGTATCAAAGCATGCTGCTCTTGATTGTTTTTTTGAGTGCATGTCCTCTACAAGGTCCAAGTATGGAAATTTGGGTCTCGATATTGTCTCTCTTGAGGAAAATTTCTCTTGGACACCCAAGAAACCCTCAATGGTAGAAGAAAATATAAACAACAGAGCAAATGATCCTATCAGTCTGTTGCTTGAGAAATCTCTCATGCGACAGAGGGACGAAATGATGGAGAATTTTTCTGACATCCTTCAACACTTGCCGATAGCAACATGTGCATATTCATCAAGAGACCACTTTGTAAGAACCTCCCCTTTCAATTTACAAGTTAATTTTGACATTCTTGTATTTGAAGGACAGATAGATGCATAAGCCCTAGAAAAATGGTTAAATCTGCTAGAAGGGTATATCTTTGTTCTAAATTTTTCCTATAGTGAACTGATCACCTTCACACTCCTTAAATCTCTCCCTCATGTAAAACATTGGTGGGAAATTTACTGGGAGAAAATTTTCACAGAGGAGTCTAGAATATATGGGGTCGAGCCCACTTGGGATTGTTTTGTGGACGCAGTAAAGCAATAATATTACTCTGTTGGAAACTAATAGGACCAATACATGATATGGACCATACTGCGACAAGGGAGGGGTCAAGTAGTTCCAGATTTCACCAATACCTTCCATACCTTTTGCATCAATATGGGTATCAAAGAATCCGAACGACATTTAGTTCTAAAATACTGTGGGGCTCTACACAAATACATCGAAAATGAAATGGATTTTCTGGACATCTCATCACTTGGTTTTTCTTATCGATATGCTTTTAAAATCAAGAAGAAATTTAAGCACCAGAACAAATGAGAGTTCAAGTCTTCAAATCTGTAACAACCAAAGTATGACAAAGACAACCCTAAAAAACACTCGCCCAAAAAACAGTCCAAGCCACAGGAAAAGAAGGGTCATGGGAAGACAAAGAAGGACACTGGAAAATGGTGCTATTTCCACAAAATCCCTTGGCACAACACCAATGAATGTTTCTCAAAAAAGTCATTGTTGGCCGATATCAAAGACAAGGAGCCGAACCCTGATTCAAAATATGATTCTGAAAATACTAGTAAAGGAAAAATCATTGACACAGACCCCACTGTTATTGTCACAACCGCAATAATTCAAGCAGAAGAATCAACAGATCCTTAAGAGGGGGAGAACCTTTTTCATTCACAAATGTGGGCGAAGGGGACCACACTGCATTTTATTGTTGATAGTGGAAGCCAGAATAGCCTCATCTCAGCAGAGGTCATCAAACAATTGGTATTGTCGACAACAACACACCCGCATCCATACAACATCGGGTGGCTTCTCCAAGGAAGAGATATTTGTGTCAGCTACCAGTGTCGATTGTCATATGACATCCAACCCCTCAAGGATGAAGTATTATGTGATGTTTCCCCACCATATGTCTGTGATGTTCTCTTGGGCCAACCGTTTATGTGGAAGCGATATGCTACTTATGAGTCTCGACCCTGTAGTGTCACTGCTTCTCTAGGGGGTCATATCTATAGAATAACAGAGGTAGTTCTAACTATTGTTCCACCTAAAACATGTCGCAAGGTAGTTTCTCATACTACAAAATTTAGCTTCTTCACAATTTGTTCAAAAGGTGAAAAAAAGGATATTGCAAGCACTACAACCTCGACCCAAGGACCTTATATCCAATAGAAGCAGATCGACAAATTTGTAGCAAAGTGTAAATATTCCTTCTGCACAAATCAATCTCATGTATCCATACTAGTTAAAAAGGTCTAACCCTTCCAGCCACATCCTCGTGATAGCCTTCCACAAACTGAGCAGTGCGATGTCTCCAACAAGGCAAGCAACTCACCAAGATTTAGATTCAACAAACATTTTTTTCTCTCCCTCAGGCACTCAATGCAATGGATACCATTTCTTACTAAGGAGAGAGGATTGATCTAGGTGGATATCCATGGCCACCCACCTTTTCCAACTGGCTCAAAACAATTTTCTGGCAATTTTGAAAATTTACTATTTTTAATAGGTTTTAACTTCCTCGACCATTTTTAGGGCCTAATTGAAGGTTGTTCAGGATATAGATTCTCAATGATAGCCGAGGACATGATTGATCCACAAAAATTAATCTCCTCAATGATACCTTTCCAACGAGTTATCATACATACGCCTAAAACAAAGATCATATGAAAAAGTTACGATTCCAGGAAGTTGATGTACTAACTTACCCAAACAGGGCCCACATGACTTTTGCCGCTTCATCTCCTAGGGTTAGGTTTTTGGATATCTATGGTTTTTTTCATTCCTTTTTATTGTAAAAAATCCTTTAGAGCCTCATTGTAATTATCTTCTTGCGAATGCGAGTATCCACCACATCTCTTCTCAAAGATACGCTGCCACCATTCTAGCGAGTCTTTTGATCTGTATTTTTATAGTCTCTGTACATTTATTTCATTAATAGAAATCATGTATTACTGTATATTTGTGTTTATGGTTTCATATCTGATACATTTCTGTTATATTATTGGATATATGTGATATCTCTGTGCATTTCTTTTTTATATTTTCGCTCTCATTTTGTGCGGAAAATAAATACGGATCAGTGGTATCAGAGAAGACTTCTCTTTATCGTTTTTTTCAGTGCATGTCCCCAAAGAGGTACGAGTATATAAAGTTGGGTATCAATCTTGTCTCTCTTGAGGACAATCGCTCTCGCACACCCAAGAAACCCTCAATGGTGGAAGAAAATAAAAATGACAGAGTTGACGATCCTATCAATTTGTTGCTTGAGCAGGATCTCATGCGACAGAGGGACGAAATGATGGAGAATTTTTCTCACATCCTTCAATGCCTACCGACAGAAACAAGTACATCTTCGTCAAGAGACCACTTTGGAAAAACCTCGCCTTTTAAGGTACAAGTTAATTTTGATATTCTTGTATCTGAACGACAGATAGATGCAGAATCCCTAGACAAATGGTTAAATTTTCTAAAAGGGTATTTCTTTGTTCACAATTTTTCTGATAGAGAAATGATCACATTCGCACTCCTTAAAGCTCTCCCTCATGTCAAACATTGGTGGGAAACTTGCTGAGAGAAAATTTCCACAGATGAGTCTAGAATATATGGGGTCGATCCCACTTGGGATTTTTTTGTGGAAGTAGTAAAGGAACAATATTACCATGTTGGCAACTATGAGGACCAATACATGAGATGGACCACACTATGGAAAGAAAGGGGACAAACAGTTCTGGAGTTCACCAATACCTTCCATACCTTTCACACCAAGCTGGGTATCAAAGACTCTGAACGACATTTGGTTCTAAAATACCATGGGGCTTTACATAGATACATCCAAACTGAAATGGATTTTCTGGACATCTCATCACTCGATGCTGCTTATCGATATGTTGTTAAAATCGAGAAAAAATGGAAGCACCAGAACAAACGGGAGTTTGGGTCTACAAATCCACAACAACCAAAGTATGACAAATACGACCCTTAAAAACAGTCTCCTGAAAACCAGTCCAAGCCACACTAAAAGAAGGGTCACGGGAAGAAAAAGAAGGACACTAGAAAATGGTGCAATTTCCAAAAAATCCCTTGGCACAACACCAATCATTGGTGGTTGATATCAAAGAGAAGGACCCGAACACTGATTCAGAATCTGATTATGAAAATAATGGCAAAGGACAAATCATTGACGTAGAACCCACTGCTATTGTCGCGACCGCAAGAATTCAACCAGAAGAACCAACAGATCCTGAGGAGAGGAAGCACCTTTTTCATTTACAAATGTTGTTGAAGGGGACCACACTGTATTTTATTGTTGATAGCGGAAGCCTGAAGAACCTCATCTCAGCAGAGTTCATCAAACAATTGGGATTGTTGACAACACCACACCCACAACCATACAACATCGAGTGGCTTCGCCAAGGACAAGATGTTGGTGTCAGCCAGCAGTGTCAATTGTCATACGACATACAACCCTACAAGGATGTGGTATTATGTGATGTTACCCCACCAGATGTCTATGATGTTATCTTGGGCAAACCATATATGTGGAAGCGCCATGCTTTTTATGAGTCTCAACCCCGCAATGTTGTTGGATTACTGAGAGGGGGGCTGAATCAGTGATAACGTAATTATAATCCTTCTTCTTCAAATGTTATATCAATGTAGAATTATTATCCAATAATGAGTAGTAATAAATAAACAATCACACACATGCACAGTACACCAGTGTTTTACATGGAAACCCAAATCGGGAGAAAACCACAAAATTCTTTTTCTTATATGTCTTGAAGAGTTACATTCATTGGAAGCACCAACTTCCTTTGTTTTCAGCTGCAACTGGAAGGAGGCTCCAACCTCCTAGTTTCTCAGGCTACAACCTGAGGGAATCTCCAACTCCCCAAATCTCTGGCTACAACCAGAAGGAGGCTACAACCCCCAATGTTCTCTGGCTACAACCGGAAGGTGGCTACAACCACCTCTCCTTGCCCCGTCCTGCCACCCTGAAGTAGAAGTAGAATGATGGAACCACTGTCACACTATCACTGTGAGATATACTACTATAAACCTATACCAATAAGTTTGAACCATGCATCAACCTGTACCTCAACCTGTAATCACACTGTACCATAAACAAGTGCATCAACCATGCACCAACCTGTAATCAACCTGTACCATAAACAATTGCATCAACCATGCACCAACTTGTAATCAACCTGTACCATAACCAAGTGCATCCAACCATGTACCAAGTATGTTCCAATCATTTTTCAACTACTTATAAACTATGAATCATCAATATTTACCAACATCATAAACTATACACTTCATGTATGTGTCAACTCATCAACTACTTGTCTCAACCATGTACTCAACATGTGCCACAACCAAAATCCCTCATCAATTTTATCATCCAAATATGCTTTGTAGCTCTGTAATAGACCTGGTGTATATGATCACATTTTTGCAAACCTTCCTTAACTTTAAAAACAAGATACTATCATTTTCATCAAACTTTTCTTTAGTCTCACATGGCTAGTTTTGGATTAATCAACAACCCTAACTTGAAGTAATCATAACTTTGAACCTGTAATGTATAAATCTCTAAAACTGATGCACAATGTTATTCAATGTGTTTTATGCAGTTCCTCCAAGTGGAACTACTTGTAACCTCTCATAAAAGGATTTATAGCAAAAATGACAAACCTTGTTGAATTCTAGCTTATTCTAGAGAGAGACCTTGTAGAGCGTGCCCTGCACAAAATATTTGATGAAATGATATGAAACTATTACACAACATACTATAGACTGTACCCTAACCAAAACATTTTGTCTCACTAAATTTGGATATGTTATGAAGAAGTGATGACGTTTGTACCCGAAACACCTGATTTTGACTAGTTTCAGGACTAGCCACAAACCCTATTTTCCACAGAGTGTAACTCCCAAAATAAAATGACCCACAAGCTTAAATTTTAATCACAGATACTTGGATATGTTTTATCACTTGCATATAAATTTCGGGATCTGAATCATTATAGAAAAAAATTTATAGTGAAAATGGTGAGATGACCTGAAAATAACATACCTTAGAGAGCACCATCAAAAGAATTTATCCTTCCTTGCATTTCGGCCTTCTTTTCTTCACTTTCCTCAGCATTTCGGCTTAGATATAATTTTTAAACCTCAGACACCTATAAATATTCAATATTCTCAAGTTTTATTCAAATGAGAGAGCCTTGCCTCTTATTTATACTCTCCAAGTAGCTTCCTTAAAAACATCTTCTAGGTCACTTGGCCCCACTTTCCTTATTTTAGGGTTGGGCCTACTTCTAATTTCTCCATTAAAATTATTATTGAAATAATTTATTTTGTATTCACTTTGAATTATAATAAACTCATCACTTCACTTTATTATTTACCTTTTAAAATCACTTAAACCACTTTGATTACTTTGACCTTTTGGGGCTTCTAGATGACATATGAGGGTCCTCCAACTTCATAAGGCCATAACTCTCAAACCGTGAGGAGTTATGTGACATTCTACATACCACTAAAAATGGCATGACATGTACTATCCATATAGAATAGTATTATCTGAAAATATATCATAACTCATACCATCACCCATCAAACAAACTTGGGTCCATTACCCAAACCGAGGGTCTCCAACTTCTCATGGCCATAACTCTCTAGCTGTGAGGAATTATGTGACATTACACATACCACCGGAAATGACATGACAAGAAATATCCATATAGGATATTTTCCCTAACAAATTCAATTTCCTTCATCTCATTATTCCACAATTAATCATGGGTTCTCTTACTCCACAAAGCATCTTCCCATGAGGGATTTCACCATAAGGGGGGCACTTTGGAGTTCATCCATATTTACTTCTTATCAACCATGAAAAAATAATAATGAGTCATATTTACATCAAACACTATTGGGTCCATTACCCAAACCTTTGTTCTATGGGTCTTTCTTCAAGGGTCGACATCAATGAAAACCAACCTTAATCAACAATATCCCCCTTTGGCATTGATGGAAACACTCTGATGCAACACTGAAATCATATCACTCATGCTCCTCCTGAAACCATGCCTCTGTCCTCTGCATATGATAAATCTCTCCCCCTTTGTCATCAATGGCAAAGGTATATTTCCATCCGGGGCTGCTCCCCCTGACAGATTGTCCTCTTATGGCGCTTCCTCCTATACATCTAAGACATATAAGATAAGCATTCAAAAAGAATTCATTTTTGGAGTATAAATAACTCCAAGTCTTTGGCAAAGATATTCAAAGGCTTCCCGTGGAAGTGGTTTTGTAAACATGTCTGCCACTTGTTCTTTTGTTCCCACATACTCAACTCTGATGTTCTTTTCTGCAACCTGTTCCCGTAGAAAGTGATACTCGATTGGAATGTTCTTAGTCTTGGAGTGCATCACCGAGTTTTTTGAGATATTGATGGCACTTGTATTATCAAAATATACTGGAATGGGCTCATAATACTCAACCTGTATATCTTTCAAAGTTTGTTTCATCCAAAGAACCTGTGTACAACATGTTGTTGCTGCAATATACTCTGCCTCGACTATAGATAGAGATACCGATGATTGTTTCTTTCTTAGCCATGATACCAAACACTCACCTAAGTAGAACGTTGCTCCACTGGTGCTTCATCAGTCATCAATACAACCTACCCAATCTACATCCGTGTAGGCCATAAGTGATAGATCTTTTCCTTTTGGATACCATAATCCAAACTCTTCTGTTCCTTTGAGATATCTGAAGATCCTCTTTACTTCTAATACATGTGATTCCTTTGGTGCTACTTGAAATCGTGCCACTTGTCCAACTACCTGCATTACATATGGTCTAGATGTTGTCACATATAGTAGGCTGCCAATCAATGACCTATATTGCCTCTGATCTGTAGACTTTGAATCATCATCTTTTCTCAACTTACAACTGGTTTGCATGGGAGTGATAACTGGTTTGCAATCTTCCATCCCGAACCTCTTTAGCATTTCTCTGATATACTTTGTTTGAGAAATAAAAACACCTTGGTTGCTTTGATGTATCTGAAGTCCAAGAAAGAAGTATAGTTCTCCAAGTAATGACATTTCAAATTCACTCTGCATGTCTTTTGCAAATTTCTTTCTTAACTTGTCATCATCACTACCAAAAATAATATCATCAACATAAACTTCAATTAATAAAATATTACCTTGACTTAACTTGATGTAGAGGTTGTTGTCTGCACTTCCTTTTCTGAACCCTTCCTGCTGTAGATACTTATCCAGTCTGGAGTACCATGCTCTAGGAGCTTGTTTTAGACCATACAAGGCATTCTTTAATTTACACACATAGTCTGTGTTCTCTGACAACTGAAATCCTTTTGGTTGTTCAATGTATACTTCTTCTTCAAGTTCCCCATTCAGAAAAGATGATTTTACGTCCATCTGATATACTTTAACATTTTTGGAGCATGCATAAGCTGAAAGAAAACAGATTGCTTCCATTTTGGCAATTGGGGCATATGTCTCTTCAAAGTCGATTCCTTCAATCTGTGCATATCCTTTACATACCAATCTATCTTTGTTCCTTGTAACATGTCCATCTTCATTCAATTTATTCCTGAAAACCCATTTTGTGTCGATCACATTCTTATTCTTTGGTCTTGGAGCCAATTCCCAAGTGTCATTTTTCTCTATTTGATCCAATTCTTCATCCATTGCGTTATTCCAAAAGTCATCCTTGCTGGCTTCTTCAAAACAATTTGATTCAATTGTATATAAGAGTGCTAGGTGTGTTTGTTCTGGTGAATGGATTTTTTTTCTAGTCTCATCTCCTACATCTTTGTTTCCAATAATTTGATATGAAGGATGATTCTTATGTACTCGTTTTCTAGGTGTCTTTGGAGATACTTGTTGAACTTGCTCTTCTACTTCTATTGGATTCTCTTCATCTTCATCTTCCTCTTCTTCTTATTTTTCATCTTCCTCTTCAAAAAGTTGTTCCATTGATTTGTTTTCTTCTTTCTTTGATTCTGTTATGCATGTTTCATCATTTGTTACATTGATGCTTTCCACAACTTTGTTTAATCTTAGATTGTAACACTTGTATGCTTTCCTTGTACTTGAGTAACCAACAAGTATTCCTTTGTCCACATGAGAGTCAAACTTTCCCATTCTGCCATCTTCTCTTTTGATGTAGCATTTGCTTCCAAAAACTTTGAAGTGCTTCACATTTGCTGGTCTTCCTTTCCATAGCTCGTATGGAGTTTTATCAGTGTTGTTTTTGAGAATTAATTTGTTTTGAATGTGAACTGTTGTATGCACTTCCTGTGTCCAAAAAATATATGTCAACTTTGAATCCATTATCATTGTTCAAGCCATTTCTTTCTTTCAACAACTCCATTCTGTTGAGGTGTCCTAGCGACGAAGAATTGCCTTTTTATTCCATGATTGTTGCAGTAGTACATAAATTTCTTTGAGGTGAATTCTCCTCCATTATCCGATCTTAAGCATTTGATTCTTGAATCCATCTCATTTTCAACCATTTCCTTGTAGATCTTGAAATTTTCAAAAGCTTCTGATTTTCTCTTGAGAAAACAAACTGCAGTCATTCTTGTATAATCATCAACTAATAACATAAAGTATCTCTCACCTTTTAAGCCTTTTGTTGTAGTTGGTCCAACTAGATCATTATGCACAATTTCCAGTGGTTTTGTTGTTGAATATTCCTTTGATTTGAACCTGGTCTTTGTTTTCTTTCCTTGTTGGCAATGTTTGCATAAAGTGTTGGTTGGTTTCATGATATGGAGCATTTCTCTGACTACTTATCTTTTGTTGACTTTGAAAAGGTTATCAAAATGCATGTGACCCATTCTTCTGTGTCATAGACAACTTTCATCTTCCTTTCCTAGACAACACTTTTCATTTCCAATTTCGCTTAACACATACATGTTGCTTGAAGTTCTTGCAGCTGTAGCAACCAATTTCCATGAACCTTCTTTTATTATCTCAGACTTTTGTGAATCAAAAGTAACTTTATGACCTTGGTCACACATTTGACTCACACTTAAAAGATTATGTTTCATATCGTCTACTAGTAAAACATTTTCTTCCTTTTCATTCTTGTTCCCAATTCGGACTGTGCCTTTTCCAATGATTTTGGATGAATCATCATTTCCAAACGAGACTGATCCATCTCTTTCCTCTCGTAATGTAAGAAAATTGTCTCTATCACCTGTCATGTGTTTTGAACATCCACTATCAACATACCAACCAAGTTTCTTCTATTTATCTTGTAGAGCGATTGTGCATTCTTCATTGTTATACTGATCTTGTTTTCTTATCCATGTCATTTTCTGAGATTCTTGTTTGTGACTTTGTTGAGGTTCTTTAGGAGGGATTGTCATTCTGCAATTTTTGGCCATGTTTCCAAAATTGTTACATTTGTAACATTTCACTTCAGTGCTCAAGGATTCAAACCTATTGTAACTTCTTCTTTGTGTTTCACTAGGTCTTCTTGAATAACCCCTTTGTGTATGGCTCTCAAAGTAGTTATTGTTCCTGTTGTTAGCTCTGCAATTTATAGCTTTATGTGTACAATTATTACAAGCATAACATAAACCAAAAAATATAGTTTGATACCTGGTAGTTGAATATCTTATGAAAGGAGGTGCTCTTATGAATCTTTCTTCTTCTTGAGGCTTGTCTATCTGTTGTTGATTCTGAAATCTGAATCTTCTCAGTGGAGGAGTGTCCCTGTAATCTTCCTTGTATATATTTTTATCCCCTTTGATTGTTCTTGCATAACTTTTTGGATTCGTTTCTTGCTCTGTTGTTTTGGAGCTTGATCCCTTTTCCGTTTGATTGTATCCAAGCCCAGACTTGTCAAGATAATATTTTTGACTGCTAATAATGTCATCCAGAACGTTTGAGCTATTTTGCATATTTTTCTTTTGAATATCGTTTCTTAGTGTGACAATCTTTGCTTCCAGGTTTCCAATGATCTCGTCCTTTGCTTCTAGCTGTTCTTTGAGTGCTTCTTCAATTCTTTTATCTTATTCTTTTTGAACCTTCAATTTTGTAATCATTTGTTCTAGTTCTTGAGTGTCTTTTTTCTTATCTAGTTCTGCTTGTAGTTTCTTGTTTTTCTTCTTTTCTCTTCTGATAACTTCTATGGGACTCATTAATTCTTCTCGGAAGTCAACTTCTGCCTCTTCAATTTCTTCTTCATATGATTCTTCATATTCTTCTTTGGAGTCTTCTTTATCAGAGTCTTCTACTGCCATGAATAGAACTCTCCCTGTTTCACTATCACTGACTTCATCTTCATCTGATGATGAGATGTCTTCTTTGTTGGAAAAGTTTTTCTTGAAAACTTTCTTTGTAGTTCTTTTACCTTTATATGTTTGTCTTCCTTTTGAGTAAACTTCATCATTTGTCTTTTTCTTATGAGGAAATTTGTTAGAAAAATGACCAATACCATCACAATTAAAACAAATTAAAGGAATCTTACCTCTGTACCTACCGTTGGTTCCCTTGTTCAGTATTTTGATGAAGTTGGCCACTTATTCATCATCTTCCGAGACGTCGTTGCTGCGGCTATATTCTTCTTGTTCCTTTTTATTTTTCTTTGATCTTTTGGATGCTTTGAAGGATGCTTCTTTTACATCTGGATTTTCCTGTTCAGTTCTCATCTCATATGCTATGAAGATTCCATGCAGTTCGTCCATGCTTATTGAGTTTAGATCCGATATTTCTTCTAGTGCTGATATCTTAGGGTTGAATCTCATAGGAAGAG
>ML776920.1:3217328-3276903 GCA_009831015.1 Picea engelmannii | reverse complement strand
TATCCATATAGAATAGTATTATCTGAAAATATATCATAACTCATACCGTTACCCATCAAACAAACTTGGGTCCATTACCCAAACCTGGGGTCTCCAACTTCTCATGGCCATGACTCTCTAACCGTGAGGAATTATGTGACATTGCACATACCACCAGAAATGACATGACAAGAACTATCCATCTAGGAAATTTTCCCTGACAAATTCACTTTCCTTCATCTCATTATTCCACAATTAAGCATGGGTTCTCTTACTCCACAAAGCGTCTTCCTGTGAGGTCTTTCACCATAAGGGGACCACTTTGGAGTTCATCCATATTTACTTCTTATCAAACCATGACAAAACAATAATGAGTCATATTTACATCAAACACTATTGGGTCCATTACCCAAACCTTTGTGCTATGGGTCTTTCTTCAAGGGTTAACATCAATGACAACCAACCTTAATCAACAAGTGTCATTGTTTATCTGGGGGGTCATCTCTACAAAATACCAAACGTAGTTCTCACTACTGTTCCACCTTAAAATTGCCACAAGGTAGTATCTATTAGTACAAAATTCAACATCTTCACAATCTATTCAAAAGGTGAACAAAAGAATATTGCAACCACTACAACCTCATCCTAAGCACCTTATATCAAATAGAAGCAATTCAAAAAAAATGTAGCAAAGTCTAAAGATTCCTTCTTCAGAAAAGAATCTCATGTATGCGACGTCTTCAACAAGGCAAGCAACTCACCAAGATTCAGATTTAGCAAATGATTTTTCCTCTCCCCCGAGCACTCAAAGAAATGGAGACCATTTATTCCTAAAGAGGGAGGATTGACCCAGGTGGATATCAGTGGCCACCCACCTTTTCCAACTGGCTCAAAACAATTTTCTAACAATTTTGGCAATTTACTATTTTTAGTAGTTTTTAACTTCCGGGGCAATTTTGAGGGCCTAATTGAAGGTTTTTGGGAATCAAGATTCCCAATGATATATTGGGCCCCCAAAATCAATCTCCTTGGGTACCTTTCCAATAGGCTATCATACGCCTAAAAGGAAGATCGTATGCAAAAGTTACGACCTCGGGATGTAGATGTACTAACTTACCCAAATGGAGCTCAAATGAATTTTGGAGCTTCATCTCCTAGGGTTAGGTTTTTGGATGTCTAGGGTATTTGGAATTCTTGTTTATTGTAAAACTGACTTCACAACCTCATTCTAATCATCTTCTTGAAAATGCAAGTAGCTGTCATATCTTTTCTTAGAGATAAGCTTCCACCATTCTAGCGAGTCTTTCGCTCTATATTTTTACAGTCTCTGTACATTTCTTTCATTAATAGAAATTGTGTATTACTGTATATATGTGTTTATGGTTTGACCTATGATACATTTCTGTTATATTATTGTATACTTTTGATATCTCTGTGTATTTCTTTATTATATCTCTGCTCTCATTCCGTGCCCAAAATAAATCTGGATCAGTGGTATTAGAGCAGGTTGCTCTTGATCTTTTTTTTCAGTGCATGTCCTTGACGAGGTCCGAGTATAGCAAGTTGGGTATCGATATTGTCTCTCTTCAGGAAAATTTCTATCGCACACCCAAGAAACCCTCAATGGCAGAAGAAAAGAAAAACGATGGAGAATACCATCCTATCAGTGTGTTGCTTGAGCAATCTCTCACACGACAGAGGAACGAAATGATGGAGAATTTTTCCCACATCCTTCAACACCTGTTGATAGGAACAGGAACATATTCATCAAGAGACCACTTTGGAAGCACCTCACCTTTAAAGGTACAAGTTAGTTTTGATATTCTTGTATTTGAAGGACAGATAAATGAATAAGCCCTAGACAAATGGTAAAATCTGCTAAAAGGGTATTTCTTTGTTCACAATTTTTCCGATAGTGAAATGATTACCTTCGTACTCCTTAAATATACCCCTCATGTCAAACATTGGTGGGAAACTTACTAGGAGAAAATTTCCACAAAGATGTTTGGAATATATGGGGTCGAGCCCACTTGGGATTTTTTTGTGGGCATAGTAAAGGAACAATATTGCCCTATTGGAAACTATGAGGACCAATACATGAGATGGAACACACTGCGGAAATAAGGGGGCCCAGAAGTTCCATAGTTCACCAATAACTTCCATACCTTTCACACCAAGCTGGTTATCAAAGATTCCGAACGACATTTGGTTCTAAAATACTGTGGGGCTCTGCATAGATACATCCAAATTGAAATGAATTTTCTGGACATTTCATCATTCGGTGCTGCTTATCAATATTTTGTTAAAATTGAGAAAAAATATAAGCACCAGAACAAATGAGAGTTCGGGTCTGCAAATCTGTAACAACCAAAGTATGAAAAAGACGGCCCTAACAAACAGTCTCCTGAAAACTAGTCCAAGCCATAGGAAAATAAGTGTCACGGGAAGATAAAGAAGGACACCGGAAAATGGTGTGATTTCAACAAAAGCCCTTGGCAGAATACCAATCAATGTCGCTCAAAATAGTCATTGGTGGTCGAGATCAAATACAAGGACTCAAACCCTGATTCAGAATCTGATTATGAAAATATTGGTAAAGGATAGATCATTGACGCAAACCTCACTTCTATTTTTGCGACTGCAACAATTCAACCAGAAGAACCAACAAATCTGGAAGAGGGGGAGCGCCTTTTTCATTCACAAATGTGGGTGAAGGGGACCACAATGCATTTTATTTTTGATAGCGGAAGCCTGAAAAAACCTCATCTCAGTAGAGGTCATAAAATAGTTGGGATTGTTCACAAAACCACACCCACAACCATACAACATCAGGTGGCTTCTCCAAGGACAAGATCTCCGTGTTAGCTAGCAGTGTCGATTGTCATACTACATACATCCCTGCAAGGATGTGGTATTATGTGATGTTACCCCACCATATGTTTGTGATGTTCTCTTGGGCCAGCCATATATGTGGAAGAGCCATGTTGTTTATGAGTCTCAACCTCACAGTGTCATTGTTTATCCGAGGGGTCATCTCTACAGAATACCAAAGGTAGTTTTGACTACTGTTCCACCTAAAAAGTGTCACAAGGTAGTATCTCATCACAAAAAATTCAGCTTCTTCACAATCTGTTCAAAAGGTGAATAAAAGGATAGTGAAACCACTATAGCCTCAACCCAAGCACCTTATATCAAACAAAAGCAGGTCGACAAAATTGTAGCAAAGTGTAAAGATTCTTTCTTCACAAAAGAATCTCATGTATGTGACGTCTTCAACAAGGTAAGCAACTCACCAAGATTTAGATTTAGCAAACACCTTTTTCTCTCCCCTGAGCACTCAACGCAATGGAAACCATTTCTTTCTAAGGAGGGAGGATTGATTCAGGTGGATATCAGTGGCCACCCACCTTTTCCAACTAGCTCAAAACAGTTTTCTAGCAATTTTGACAATTTACTATTTAAAGCAATTTTTAACTTCCGGGGCCATTTTGATGGCCTAATCGAAGGTTTTTCGAGATCGAGGTTCTCAATGATAGTCGAAGGAATGATTGGGCCCCAAAATAAATATCCTTGCGATTAGAAATCGTATGCAAAAGTTATGACCTCGAGAAGTTGATGTACTAGCTTACCCAAATGGGGCCCACATGACTTTTGGTGCTTCATCTCATAGGGTTAGGTTTTTAGATGTCTATGGTTTTTGGAATTCCTATTTATTGTAAAAATGACTTCACAGCCTCATTATAATCATCTTCTTGTGAATACGAGTAGCCATCATATCTCTTCTCAGAGATAAGCTACCACCATTCTAGCGAGTCTTTTGCTTTGTATTTTTACAGTCTCTGTACATTTCTTTCATTAATAGAAATCATGTATTAGTGTATATATGTGTTTATGGTTTCATATCTGATACATTTCTATTATATTATTGGATACTTTTGATATCTCTTTTCATTTCTTTATTATATCTCTGCTCTCATTTCGTGCCCAAAATAACTCTGGATCAGTAGTATCAGAGCATGCTCCTCTTAATCGTTATTTTCAGTGCATGTCCCGGACAAGGTCCGAGTATAGAAAGTTGGGTCTCGAGAGTTTCTATCTTGAGGAAAATTTCTCTCCCATACCCAAGAAACCCTCAATGGTGAAATAAAAGAAAAATGATGGAGAAGTCGATCCTATCAGTTTGTTGCTTGAGCAATGTCTCACGCGATAGAGGGACAAAATGATGGAGAATTGTTCACACATCCTTCAACGCCTGCCGATAAAAACAAGAACATATTCATAAAGAGACCACTTTGGAAACACCTCACCTTTCAAGGTACAACTTAATTTTGATATCTGTGTACTTGAAGGACAGATACATGAGTAATCCCTAAACAAATGGTTAAATTTGCTAAAAGGTTATTTCTCTGTTCACAATTTTTCCAACAGAGAAACGATCACCTTCACACTCCTTAAATATCTCCCTCATGTCAAATATTGGTGGAAAACTTACTGGGATAAAATTTCCACAGAGGAGTCTAGAATATATGGGGCTGAGCCCACTTGGGATGTTTTTGTGGACATGGTAAAGGAGCAGTATTACTATGTTGTCAAGTATGAGAACCAATACATGAGATGGACCACACTACATCAAGAGAGGGGCCAAGAAGTTTCGGAGCTCACCAATACCTTCCATACCTTTATCACCAAGTTGGGTATCAAAGACTCTGAACGAGATTTTGTTCTAAAATACCATGGGGCTCTACACAGATACATCCAAACTGAAATGGATTTTCTGGAAATCTCATCACTCGGTGCTGCTTATCGATATGCTATTAAAATAGAGTAGAAATTTAAGCACCAGAACAAATGGGAGTTCTAGTCTGTAAATATGCAACACCCAAAGTATGAAAAAGACGACCCTAACAAGAAGTCTCCCGAAAACCAGGCCAAGCAATAGGAAAAGAAGGGTCATGGGGAGACAAAGAAGGACACCAGAAAATGGTGTGATTTCCACAAAATACTTTGGAACAAAACAAATGAATGTCACTCAAAAAAATCATTGGTGGCTGAGATCAAAGAAAGGGAGCTGAACCTTGATTCAGAATCTGATTCTAAAAATACTGGTAAAGGATAGATCATTGACCCAGACCCCACTTCAATTGTTGCGACCACAACAATTCAACTAGAAGAACCAATATTTCCTAAAGAGGGGGAACACCTTTTTCATTCACAAATGTGGGTGAATGAGACCCTGCTTCATTTCATTGTTGATAGTGGAGGATAGAAGAACCTCATCTCAGCAGAGGTCATCAAATAGTTGGGATTGTCGACAACACCACACCTACAACCATATAACATCGGGTGGCTTCGCCAAGGATGAGATATTCATGTCAACCAACAGTTTCGATTGTCATATGACATCCAATCCTTCAAGGATGAGGTATTATGTGATGTTTCCCCACCAGATGTTTGTGATGTTCTCTTGGGCCAACCATATATGTTGAAGCGCCATGTTGTTTATGCGTCTTGACCCCACAGTGTCATTATTTCTCTGGGGGGGTCATATCTACAGAATACCAGAGATAGTTCCAACATGTGCCTATTTCTATCGACAGGCATTGAAGGATGTGGGAAAAATTCTCCATCATTTCGTCCCTCTATCGCGTGAGAGCTTGCTCAAGCAACAAACTTATAGGATCCTCTACTCCATCTTTTTTCTTTTCTTCCACCATTGAGGGTTTATTGGGTGTGTGAGAGTGATTTTCCTCAAGAGAGACAGGATCGAGACCCAAATTTCTATACTCAGACCTCGTTGGGGACATGCATTGGAAAAAATGATCAAGAGCAGCTTGCTCTGATACCACTGATCCGGATTTATTTTGGGCACGAAATGAGAGCGGAGATATAATAAAGAAATGCATAGAGATATCGTAGATATCCAATAATATAACATAAATGTATCAAATATGAAACCATAAACACATATATACAATAATACACTATTTCTATTAATGAAATAAATGCACAGAGATTGTTCAAATACAGAGAAAAAGACTCTCTAGAATGGTGGCAGCTTATCTCTAAGAAGAGATGTGACAGCTACTCACATTCAAAATAAGATGATTACAATGAGGCTCTGAAGGAATTTTTACAATAAAGAGGAATTCCAAAAACCCTAGACATCCAAAAAACTAACCCTAGGAGATGAAGCGCGAAAAGTCATGTGGGCCCCGTTTGGGTAAGTTAGTACATCAACTTCCCGAGGTTGCAACTTTTGGATACGATCTTCGTTTTAAACATATGATATCCCATTGGAAAGGTATCATCGAGGAGATTAATTTTGGTGGATCAGTCATGGCATTGCCTATCTTTGATAAGTTCTATCCTGAAAAACTTTCATTTACGCCCTCAAAATGCCCCTGGAAGTTAAAAACTGCTAAAAATAGTAAATTGTCAAAATTGCGAGAAAATTGTTTTGAGCCAGTTGGAAAAGGTGTGTGGCCATCGATATCCACCTGCATAAATACTCCCTCCTTAGGAAGAAATTTTCTCCATTGCATTCAGTGCCCAGGGGAGAGGAAAAAGCGTTTTCTGAATATGAATCTTGGTGAGTTGCTTGCCTTGCTGGAGACGTCACGCTACTCGGTTTTTGGAAGGCTATCATGAGCATGTGGCTAGAAGGGTTGGACCTTTTTAACTAGTCTAGATACATGAGATTCTTTTGTGTAGAATAAATCTTTACACTTTGCTACAATTTTTTCGACCTGCTTCTGTTGGATAGAAGGTGCTTGGGCCGAGGCTGTAGTGGTTATAGTATCCTTTTTTTCACCTTTTGAACATATTGTGAAGAATATGAATTTTGTAGTATGAGATACTACCTTGCGATACTTTTTAGGTGGAACATATCTACATAAATTTTCTGGTGTCCTTCTTTGTCTCCCCATGACCCTTCTTTTCATGTGGCTTGGACTGGTTTTCGGGAGACTTCTTGTTAGGGTCGTCTTTGTCATACTTTGGGTGTTGCATATTTACAGACTAGAACTCCCATTTGTTCTGGTGCTTAAATTTCTACTCTATTTTAATAGCATATCGATAAGCAGCACCGAGTGATGAGATTTCCAAAAAATCCATTTCAGTTTGGATGTATCTGTGTAGAGCCCCACGGTATTTTAGAACAAAATGTCGTTCAGAGTCTTTGATACCCAACTTGGTGATAAAGGTATGGAAGGTATTGGTGAGCTCCGAAACTTATTGGCCCCTCTCTTGATGTAGTGTGGTCCATCTCATGTATTGGTTCTCATACTTGACAACATAGTAATACTGTTCCTTTACCATGTTCACAAAAACATCCCAAGTGGGATCGGCCCCATATATTCTAGACTCCTCTGTGGAAATTTTATCCCAGTAAGTTTTCCACCAATATTTGACATGAGGGAGATATTTAAGGAGTGTGAAGGTGATCGTTTCTCTGTCGGAAAAATTGTGAACAGAGAAATAACCTTTGAGAAGATTTAACCATTTGTTTAGGGATTATTCATGTATCTGTCCGTCAAGTACACAGATATCAAAATTAAGTTGTACGTTGAAAGGTGAGGTGTTTCCAAAGTGGTCTCTTTATGAATATGTTCTTGTTTCTATCGGCAGGCGTTGAAGGATGTGGGAACAATTCTCCATCATTTTGTCCCTCTGTCGTGTGAGACATTTCTCAAGCAACAAACTGATAGGATCGACTTCTTTGTCATTTTTATTTTATTCCACCATTGAGGGTTTCTTGGGTATGGGAGAGAAATTTTACTCAAGACAGAAACTCTCGAGACCCAACTTTCTATACTCGGACCTTGTCCGGGACATGCACTGAAAATAACGATTAAGAGGAGCCTGCTCTGATACTACTGATCCAGAGTTATTTTGGGCACGAAATGAGAGCGGAGATATAATAAATAAATGAACAGAGATATCAAAAGTATCCAATAATATAATAGAAATGTATCAGATATGAAACCATAAACACATATATACACTAATACATGATTTCTATTAATGAAAGAAATGTACAAAGACTGTAAAAATACAAATCAAAAGACTCGCTAGAATGGTGGTATCTTATCTCTGAGAAGAGATATGATGGCTACTCACATTCACAAGAAGATGATTATAATGAGGCTGTGAAGTCATTTTTACAATAAACAGGAATTCCAAAAACCATAGACATCTAAAAACCTAACCCTATGAGATGAAGCGCCAAAAGTCATGTGGGCCCCGTTTGGGTAAGCTAGTACATCAACTTCTCGAGGTCATAACTTTTGCATACGATTTCTAGTCTATATGTAGAAATCGTATGCAAAAGTTATGACCTCTAGTCTATATGCATAAAATAGAGTAGAAATTTAAGCACCAGAACAAATGGGAGTTCTAGTCTGTAAATATGCAACACCCAAGGTATGACAAAGATGACCCTAACAATAAGTCTCCCGAAAACCAGTCCAAGCCATAGGGAAAGAAGGGTCATGGGGAGACAAAGAAGGACAACGGAAAATTGTGTGATTTCCACAAAATACTTTGGAACAACACAAATGAATGTTGCTCAAAAACATCATTGGTGGCTGAGATCAAAGAAAGGGAGTTGAACCTTGATTCAGAATCTGATTCTAAAAATAATGGTAAAGGACAGATCATTGACCCAGACCCCACTTCAATTTTCGCGACCACAACAATTCAACTAGAAGAACCAATAGTTCCTGAAGAGGGGGAACACTTTTTTCATTCACAAATGTGGGTGAACGAGACCCTGCTTCATTTCATTGTTGATAGTGGAGGCTAGAAGAACCTCATCTCAGCAGAGGTCATCAAATAGTTGGGATTGTCGACAACACCACACCTACAACCATACAACATCGGGTGGCTTCGCTAAGGATGAGATCTTCATGTCAGCCAATAGTTTCGATTGTCATATGACATCCAATCCTTCAAGGATGAGGTATTATGTGATGTTTCCCCACCAGATGTCTGTGATGTTCTCTTGGGCCAACCATATATGTTGAAGCGCCATGTTGTTTATGAGTCTCGACCCCACAGTGTCATTATTTCTCTGGGGGGGTCATATCTACAGAATACCAGAGGTAGTTCCAACTACTGTTCCACCTAAAAAGTGTCGCAAGGTAGTATCTCATACTACAAAATTCATATTCTTCACAATATGTTCAAAAGGTGAAAAAAATGATACTATAACCACTACAGCCTCGGCCCAAGCATCTTCTATCCAACAGAAGCAGGTCGAAAAAATTGTAGCAAAGTGTAAAGATTTATTCTACACAAAATAATATCATGTATCTAGACTGGTTAAAAAGTTCCAACCCTTCCAGCCACATGCTCATGATAGTCTTCCAAAAACCAAGTAGCGTGACGTCTCCAGCAAGGCAAGCAGCTCACCAAGATTCATATTCAGAAAATGTTTTTTCCTCTCCCCTGGGCACTGAATGCAATGGAGAACATTTCTTCCTAAGGAGGGAGTATTTATGCAGGTGGATATCGATGGCCACACACCTTTTCCAACTGGCTCAAAACAATTTTCTCGCAATTTTGACAATTTACTATTTTTAGCAGTTTTTAACTTCCACGGGCATTTTGAGGGCTTAAATGAAAGTTTTTCAGGATAGAACTTATCAAAGATAGCCAATGCCATGACTGATCCACCAAAATTAATCTCCTCGATGATACCTTTCCAATGGGATATCATATGTTTAAAACGAAGATCGTATCCAAAAGTTACAACCTCGGGAAGTTGATGTACTAACTTACCCAAACGGGGCCCACATGACTTTTCGCGCTTCATCTCCTAGGGTTAGTTTTTTGGATGTCTAGGGTTTTTGGCATTCCTCTTTATTGTAAAAATTCCTTCAGAGCCTCATTGTAATCATCTTATTTTGAATGTGAGTAGCTGTCACATCTCTTCTTAGAGATAAGCTGCCACCATTCTAGAGAGTCTTTTTCTCTGTATTTGAACAATCTCTGTGCATTTCTTTCATTAATAGAAATCGTGTATTACTGTATATATGTGTTTATGGTTTCATATTTGATACATTTATGTTATATTATTGGATATCTACGATATCTCTATGCATTTCTTTATTATATCTCCGCTCTCATTTCGTGCCCAAAATAAATCCGGATCAATGGTATCAGAGCAAGCTTCTCTTGATCATTTTTTCCAATGCATGTCCCCAACGAGGTCTGAGTATAGAAATTTGGGTCTCGATCCTGTCTCTCTTGAGGAAAATCACTCTCACACACCCAAGAAACCCTCAATGGTGGAAGAAAAGAAAAAATATGGAGTAGACGATCCTATAAGTCTGTTGCTTGAGCAAGCTCTCACGCGATAGAGGGACGAAATGATGGAGAATTTTTCCCACATCCTTCAATGCCTGTCGATAGAAATAGGCGCATGTTCATCAAGCGACCACTTTGGAAGAACCTTTCCTTTCAAGGTACAACTTAATTTTGATATTCATGTATTTGAAGGATAGATAGATGTAGAATCCCTAGACAAATGGTTAAATTTGCTAGAAGGGTATTTCTCTGTTCACAATTTTTATGACAGAGATATGATCACCTTTGCACTCCTAAAATCTCTCCCTCATGTCAAACAATGGTAGGAAACTTACTGGGACCGAATTTACACATAGGAGTCTGGAATATATGGGGCCGAGCCAACTTGGTGATTTTTTGTGGACGTGGTAAAGGAACAATATTACCCTCTTGGAAACTATGAGGACCAATACATGAGATGGACCGCACTAAGGCAAGAGAGGGTCCAAGTTGTTTCGGAGTTCACCAATACCTTCTGTACCTTTTGCACCAAGTTGGGTATCAAAGAATTCAAGCAACATTTGGTTATGAAATACCATGGGGCTCTACACAAATACTTCCAAACTGAAATGGATTTTATGGACATCTCATCACTCGGTATTGTTTATCGATATGTTGTTAAAATGGAGAATAAATTTAATAACCAGAACAAATGGGAGTTTGGTTCTACAAATTCGCAACAACCAAAGTATGAAAAGGACGACCATAAAAAATAGTCTTTCGTAAACCAGTCCAAGCCACAGGAAAATAAGGGTCACAGGAAGACAAAGAAGGGCACTGGAAAATGGTACGATTTCCACAAAATCCCTTGGAAAAAAATCAATGAATGTCACTCAAAACAGTCATTGGTGGCCGATATCAAAGACAAGGAGTCCAACCCTGATTCATAATATAACAATGGTGAAAGAAACAAAACCTACATCAGTGATTGAGAAGATGAGATGGGCGAACTATAAGGATGAGGCCACAGGACTACTTCTTGAGTTAATCTCCATTGATGTGTGGTTTCATGTTGCCGCATGCAAGACTCCAAATGAGATCTGGACCACCTTGGAAAGACTCTTTGGAAAGAAGGATGAGATGCGAGGTCATATGCTTGAGGTAGACTTGAATACCTTGGACCCTAAAAGTTTTGATAATATACAAGATTTTTTTACTAAATTTAAATCTTTTCTATTAAGCTTGGGTGAATGTGGTATTGATAATTCTACACAAGAGAAACAACTTATTCTAATAATCTTGGCCAAGCTAGGACCAGAATACACTATATATGTCTCCAATTTCCATTCTGGCAGATGTATTTTTGGAACAAATTGGAAAATGCCTACATTGGATAAGTTCATTGAGTCTCTTACACAAGAGTAGAAAAAAATCATACATATGGGCCTCATGAAAGATCCCAAAGCACATGCACTCACCATGCAGGATGGAAAAGGGTCATTCAAACATAATAGGAAGGAGGGATATTCCAAATCCTTTAATGATTCTTCAGGTTCCAAAGACTCTTCAGATTCCAAGAAGAAGAAGAAGAGAAAGTAGTGCACTTACTGCAATAAAATGTATCATGAAGAATCCACATGCATGAAGAAACATATCTATCTTATGGAACATGGACTTCAGTAGAACAACTTTGGAAACTTCATTCCAGAGGGAGTCAAGAAGCAGAAGGAAGACGATCCTACTCCTAAGAAAGGTAATCATCATGCTCTTGTTGCAATTAATTCCTCATTTGATTAATGGATTATAGATTCTTGTGCAACCCATCATATGGAAGTGAAAGGGGAGGTTTTATCTTCCTTGAGTCCATGCTCAAGACCCCCTATTCTCATGGGGGATGATACTCTAGTAGCAGTAGCAGGAGAAGGGAGAGTGGAACTCCACAATGGCAATTTTTAGAATGTTTTACATGTTCCAAATCTTTCTATCAATCTTCTCTCAGTTTATCAGATCACTCAGTTGAAGGTTCTGAAGTTGAAGGCATGATTCATGCCCCAAAATGAATTTCCTTGCGATACCTTTCCAATGATCTATCATACGCCTAAAACAGATATCATATGCAAAAGTTATGACCCCGGGATGTTGATGTACTAACTTACCCAAAAGGGGCCCACATGAATTTTGGCCCTTCATTTCCTAGGGTTAAGTTTTTGGATGTCTAGTGTTTTTGGCATTGTTGTTTATTGTAAAAAGGCCTTCACGGCTTCATTGTAATAATCTTCTTGCGAATGCGACTAGCTATCACATATCTTCTCAAATATAAGCTACCACCATTCTAGCGAGTCTTTCACTCTGTATTTTTATAGTCTCTGTACACTTATTTCATTAATAGAAATCATGTATTACTGTATATATTTCTTTATGGTTTCATCTCTGATACATTTATGTTATATTATTAGATACTTGAGATATCTCTGTGCACTTCTTTATTATATATTTTCTCTCATTTCATGCCCAAAATAAATCTGGATCAATGGTATCAGAGAAAGATACTCTTAATCGTTTTTTTCAGTGCATGTCACCAGTGAGGTCTAAGTATAGGAAGTTGGGTCTCGAGTTTGTCTCTCTTGAGGAAAATCGCTCTCTCACAACCAAGAAACCCTCAATGGTGGAAGAAAATAAAAATGACGCAGTAGACGATCTTATCAGTCTGTTGCTTGAGAAATCTCTCACTTGATAGAGGGACGAAATGATGGAGAATATTTCCCACATCCTTCAATGCCTATCGATAGCAACATGGGCATATTCATCAAGCGGCCACTTTGGAAGCACCTTGCCTTTCAAGGTACAATTTAATTTGATATTCATGTATTTGAAGGACAAATAGATGCCTAAGACCTAGACAAATGGTTAAATTTGCTAGAAGGGTATTTCTTTATTCATAATTTTTCCGATAGAGAAACGATCACCTTCACAATCCTTAAATCTCTCCCTCATGTCAAACATTGGTGGGAAACTTACTGGAAGAAAATTTCCACAAAGGAGTCTAGAATATATGGGGTCGAGCCCACTTGAGATTTTTTTGTGGACAGGGTAAAGGAACAACATTACTCTATTGGCAACTATGAGGACCAATACATGAGATGGACCATCCTACGACAAGAGAGGGGTCAAGAAGTTCCGGAGTTCACCAATACCTTCCATATCTTGCGCACCAAGATAGGTATCAAAGAATCTGAATGACATTTGGTTCAAAAATACCATGGGGCTCTACACAGATACATACAAACTAAAATGGATTTTATGGACATCTCATCACTCACTGTTGCTTATCAATATGTTGTTACAATCGAGAAAAAAATTAACCACCAGAACAAACAGGAGTTCGGGTTTGCAAATCCACAACAACCAAAGTATGAAAAAGACAACCCTACAAAATAGTCTCCTGAAAACCATTCCAAGCGACAAGAAAAGAAGGGTCATGGGAATACAAAGAAGGACACCAGAAAATGGTGCGATTTTGACAAAAGCCCTTAGCACAACACAAATGAATGTCGCTCAAAATAGTCATTGGTGGCTGAGATCAAAGACAAGGAGCCGAACCCTAATTCATAATTTGATTATGAAAATACTAGTAAAGGACAGATAATTGATGCATACCCCACTATTATTGTCGCGACCACAACAATTCAACGAGAAGAACCAGCAGATCCTGAAGAGGGGGAGAGCCTTTTTCATTAAAAAATGTGGGTGAAGGGCACTCCACTTCATTATATTGTTGATAGTGGAATCCAGAAGAATCTCATCTCAGTAGAGGTCATCAAAAAATTGGTATTGTCGACAACACCACACCCGCAACCATACAACATCGAGTGGCTTTTCCAAGGAAAATATCTTCATGTCAGCCCATAATGTCGATTTCCATATGGCATCCAGCCCTTCAAGGATGAGGTATTATGTGATGTTTCCCCATCGGATGTATGTGATTTTATCTTGGGCCAACCATATATGTGGAAGCGCCATGTTGTTTATGAGTCTCGACCCCATGATGCAGACCCCTGACCCTCTATACGAGATCTGCACAGGATTTTTCTAAATTCTACTCGAGCCAAAGCGACTCCCTCAGATCCCTATTGGAACCTCACGAATCTGATCCACGGGTCCTTCGTGAAAACTATTGGGCTCTAAATATGTCCTAAAAAAAACCTCTATCCATCAACCAAAGGTAAGCACTGGCACAAGTGTTTTACTTGTCACCTACGTAGGTTCTTACCTTCCGTTTTCAATACCGAGCCTCCAGAGATGCAACACCTATAAAGGAACAACAATCGTTACATTGGGCCGAACTAATGTTGAATTAATTTCATTGTAGTATTTACCCAACTTATCTAATTTGTCAACCCGGGGGTCGTAAACTGACGAAGCACACAAAAAGTATGTGCAAGATATAAGTTGGACTAATCTAATATAATGTTTAAGCTACAACTGGAATTGAATCATTAATCTAACACACGACTGAAATTAAATTAATCTAGTTGCGTAAATGAAATTAATCTAGGAATAGGAAATTGCGTAAATGAAATTAATCTAGAAATGGAGAACTACATGAAGGAAAAACAAGTACAACATGTGAAGAGTTAAATAACACAAGAAAATATGTGAGCTCACTCTAATGAAGCAATCTTATAGTAAAATAACCAAATCAATCTTCATAAGATAATAATGAAAGCATGAAAACCAAAACCATGAATCAAAGCTAAGAATCCCTTTCTCTTTCGAATACTAATGACTACCATTAATGATTACTCTAATTCTCTACTTACAACTGATTGAATTCTAATTGATCCTAATTGAATAATCTAATTCCTCTTCTACTTGAATCCTCATGAAGAGAGAGCAATCTCTTTTATACATGAGAACCTTGAAGATAAGATATCCATCTCATTATTACAAATCCACAATTCTCTCAACCTATTTTCCATTATTACAAAATATAATCCATTTAAATTCTCACACATATCTCTCATATATATTGGATAAGATATTCCAACCAAATCTCCATGATCTTCTCCTTGGAATGGGCTCGAATTATATCCTCAAATATTGAAACGGTGGAGGAAGTATTCGAGAAGTCCTTTGAATTAATCCTTCACATATTCCTACACATTACAAAGCTCACATATATCTGAGATATATATGAAAACATGTTGATTTTCTAACATTTAATCACAAATTCCTTTTAAATACTAAAATGAATAAAGTGGAGAATAATAAGGTGAAACCCAAGTATATTTATGGAAATGATATTGTGAAAAGTTAATGGGGCACTGAAATGTGAAGAATGATGAAGGGAAAGGTGGATGAGAATAGGACATTTCTGAGCCCCAACATACCCCCCAACTTAACTTGTTGCATGTCCTCATGCAACCATGCATGGATCCTCTCAAGAAATTTTGGCATCTGAATGTTGGCTTTGAGTGATGATAATAAATGTTTCCAGGATGGGTTTTACATAAGTAACAGCTGACATTTTCTTATGGTTGGGTCTTGTGTGACAACCATGAATATAAAGAATGTTGGATCTTGTGTTAACAACATTCATTTTGTTACTTTTTCTCTTGTTGTTATGATAATAATTTTCCCATATATTTACTGGAAAATGTATGATATCAATGTGCATAAGGAAAACATCACTGAGTATAAGAAAGCCCTTTTTTTTGTATATTTTTGAATCATGCCAATATGTATACCAATGCTTATAAAGTAAAGTGCAACAGAGTATCGTTGGAAAATAAATTTCCATAACTAGTAAATGAGATGAAACAATGGAATGATGGTCGTGGAAAAATGGAGTGATGATAATGAATAAAGTCCCCTACCCCCCAAATTAACTTGTTGCATGTCCTCATGCAACGTGACATAAATCATAGAAGTGAAAAGGAAAGGGAATTGGGTGAGGGAGTTTTCCAAATTATTCATTGCTAGAAGTTGAGGAATTACATGATTAAAGTTTAGAAAATAACATACCTCCACTTACCCAAAATGTTGATGAACTGTGCAATAGGAATATGACTGATGCGCTTGCTAGAGTAGGGAAGATGTCACTACTGCAGGATCATATGGAAAGTGACTGCTACTGTAGCTGCGACTGCTGTCGGTTGGATTAGAGAATGTGAAGTGGAGGGATCTAAACTGTTGTTGAATGAATCATGGAAAAGAGAAAGTGTGATAGTAGAACTACAGTACTCTCAGATAGCTATATTCATGCTACTGTAACTGTTGATAGAGTCATGAAAAGTGTATAGTCTTCACCAGCTTCTAAACTTGATGGTACAATTCTAATCAAGAGAATGAATGTGTCGATGTCGAGCATGAAAAGAAATCATTGGATTACCAACCATTGATGAATGTCGTTAACCAAGGCGAGGAAAACTCACCATTAATGTCAATGAGTGCCAAGGTACCTGAGTACATCTTGCAAAGTGTGAATAGATGAGTTGATGTTGAGCCACTTGGAAGATTTGACGATCAACAAACATTGATGTATTCCCATGATTTTCAGAGAGAGAACTTTCCATTAAGGCATGCAAGCCTCTAGGTACTAAAAAGGGAACTCTAGTCTATATCCCAGATAAGGTGTTGAGGTCAATGGGGCAAGACTTGTTGAAAGGTGGTCCTTAAGGAATCCCACATCAGTCAACGCGAGTTTGTACAAAAATATTTGGTAGGACTATAAATGGAAAGAACTCATGGTCAAGTAGTGTGGATCAACAGGGCAAGGAAAACAAGGCAATTTAATCATGGAAAAGGAACTGAATGGTTTTATTCGTAAGGAAAACTCGAAGGGAAAAAGAAGGAAAAAATGAACTAAAAAATGATAAAGGAATGTATGGAACTCAGAAAGGTAAGCATGCATGAAGTTGTGAAGGATAAGGCAATGGAAAATGGGCTTCAAGACATGGATGACCAATATGATTTGAATGAGTAATGCGAGGCAAGAATTCATAACGCAAAATGATGTTTTTGGGAATGTGTGTCGTGTAACAACAAACATCAGGATGTGTAAAATTTTATGTGTGACAACAAGTGTTTATGATGTTTATGATGAGTAACAACGTGTTCAAGCGGTCTATCAAAGCATGTTTACCAAAGGTTTTGTGATTCTTGAAAAATCACCGTAGCAGTGGAAGAAATTGCCTTCAAACCTGAAAACAAATGTGAGTACTAATCCTGCAAGAAGACGTGCGAGAAATTCAAAAAAGAAAACATAACATGCAAGAAGAAATATGAATGCGGAAAAGGAAAAATAAAATGTGTGTTTGTACCTGTTGCCTGCACATTTGGGTTCGTTATTGACTGCTTTGCGAAGTGACTGAAGAAAACAAATTAACGTTAAGTGTAAAAACATGATTTTATTATCGTTTTCAGGAAATAGATGTCCATTTGCAATTTTTGACAATATTTTTTATTTTTATACTTTTGATTTTTATAATGTTTTTGTGTGTTTTCATGGTTTTATAATTTTTATTGTTCTTTTTTTTTCTTTTTATATTATTTTAGTAACTAAAAAAAACAAAACAAATTACGCTAATCAAAAAGAGAATTGCTAACAAAACTCATAATAATAAAAAAAAAAACATCTAAAGAGTAGAGAATGCAAATATGTTAATGAACATGATGTCAAGATCATCCGACCCATCCGAATGAATCCTACGCATAGCATGGAAAATTCCTAACTAATTTTCATTTCGTCGCTTGTGAAATTGCCAATGCCAAGACAAGTTTGTAGTGGGGAGTAATATGCAAAATAATATCAAGAAAGCAAATTTTTATATTTGTTGAATTGTTTTTAAATTACAATGGGAAAATCACACAAAATCAAAGTAAGAAATTTTAATCACCATACATAATTTTTTTTTTCATTTCGCAATTTTCAATCTCTGTGCAATCCATGTAAATAAGAATTTTAGGTTCAAAAATTGTTGCAAATGAGAAGATGAATCTGCTCTATCTTCGCAAGTTGATAGTCACTTTTCCGCACGCTCAGAGGGTAGAGGGACAAAAAAAAGTCTTCCATCATGAGAAACCTACTATATTCTCCTTCTTGATAATGGTCGCTTGGCAACTGGTCGTACTCAGTAGTTTTAGAACCATTTCCTGCACCAAGGAACACTACAACAAAATCCTTCATTCACACGAGAATAATAAACTATGCATCAAAACCATAAAGTTTAAATATCAATATATTGGTTGATGAATAATATGTCATCGCATGCATCTCCTTGGGTGATCTTCCACGATGTGTCTTCTGAGTAGCAAAGGCATCACTAATCCTTCCCAACTGGGATCCATGCCACTGAATGAAATCAAATCATCCAACTAGATTCAACTCTTATTTAAACAAGCAGCGAGACAAGTAATGTTTTACCTCCGCCACTACCACTGGTGCGTCTGGGAATCGGCTGCAGCACAATCTATCATTATTTACACCATTCAATATGTAGGGTAAATATCAAATTCAATGGTAAAAATCATTTGCAACCATTGTTTGGACGAGACCGAACCCAAAACCACATTGTTCTGAATGGATTGAATGAGAGAAAGGGAATGATTGAAGGTTGTTCACGGTATTACCTTCCAAGGGTTCTAGTGGTGCCTAAGTTCATTCAAAGGGACACTAATCTTTCCTCCAACCTGGGTATATGTGTTTCCCATGAATCATAAGATCTGAATTTTATTGCCAAAGTCAAAGCCTTTTAACATTTTAAAATAAAAAATATGAAAATACTATCAATAAATGCATTGTCATCTATGGTTGTGATGTTTTGAGTTGTAGAATTTGAATCTGTCATAGTTTTTGTCATTATTTTTAGTTTTTTTATATTTTTTTTAGCCCCTACTATCCGCCACCTCATGAAGAAATCAACCATTTCAATTCGTTGTTCCTCAAGATTTTTTTCATCATCGTGGTTGACAGAACCTTCACGCCTTTTGTCTTTTGGATTGGATGCTAAGAATATTGTTCTTCTGGGTTTGTAAAAGGCACAGTTGTTCAAAAGGAAACAAAAAGAGAAAAATTATGACTATGTAATGCCAGAGCTTGTAACCAAATAAAAAATATTCATTTAATAAATGCAAAATGGGAACTCCTCTGGTTTGTTATTCTTTAGATAGCCTAAAATTGGTTCCACGTGATGTATTAAATGCAAAAAGGAAGCAACCGCCAATAGCTAGTCATTCTTCACGTAAGCTCTATAATTGCATGCTTCATGTATAAAGTGACAATATTCGTTCAAAACTATCCCCAGGTAGAAGGAGCGTTGTAACAACCTCAGTAAGAAAAAGAACGATCCGAGGATCGTTGAATTTTTTGTTATCACTATACTAGTCGGTTTTATGATTCCGGCTAGACATGTGCCCTTTTTCTTCATGCTCAAGTTGTCTATACAACCTCTTATGGATTACCATTTTCATAGCCGAATAGGGCGGAAGGGTAGTTTGATATGGGTCAAATAGCCGATAGTGAGAGTGCCAAAATAATAGAAGAATTTGAGGGAAAACCATCTGGCGAAAAATGAGAAAGTGTATTTGGAGAAGATCAAAATGGAAAGCGCAGACCTGGTAGGAAACAATATTATCGCCATACTCATTATCAAATTAAAGAGTGTCATCATCCAAATAGTTTTTGTAGATGGTTTTCAAATTTAGTTTTGTTTTACTTAGCATGAGCCACAAGTATTCATGTCTAGGTGAGTTTATTGTTTGTGTTTGTAGGTTGCGGGTTAAAAGCGAAGAGATGGCAGCGATTAAAACTAGAAGGAAATGAGATCAAAAGTTAAAAATGAGAAGATGCATCGTGCAATGAATTTCAGCATAGAGGTCATTTTTTCAACATGGGATTTACAGTTTCAGTTTCTAAGAGTGAAAAAGATCATTCACATGGATTCACAGACCAGTTCTAATGTTTGGTTGTGTTTTATTTGCAGGTCCGAGTTCAAGGTGTGATTTGCAGGTTTATGAAGGAGAGAAAATGCAATTCAATTAAATGGGACACAGTTTCAACCATCTGTTTCGGCTCAGAGTCATTGTTTCAACATGTAAGTAAAGTGGAATCCACTTTTTCATCATAGAAACACTCAGTGTCGTTTTTATTATGGAGGTCGAGGATGGATGCGCAATTTTTTTTTTTTTTTTTTAATCTAAAAAATCGAAACTAAAATAAACTCAAAACTTCAACTTACAAAAATGTTTTTCTTTTAGAAAATGGAGAAAAAATAATTTGCAAATTAACCATAAAATCGATTACGCATATTTCAAACCATTAATTTCTTTATTCCTGAAACTAATCTAAATCATCCCTATTTTATGATCCTCGCAATCACACGAAGCGCGGAGGAGAGCATACTTATTCTAGGTGAAAAAAAAACTGAAAAATATACCTACTTTATGCTAATTAGAATTAAAAATTAGTTACATGTAATTAAACTTCCAGGTAGCCAGACCCTCGAGTTCCAATAATAATAAAATTGGTTTAATGATAAACAATTTACAATAATAAAAATAAAGTTAAAAAATCTAACCATTTAAAATATTAAATCGTTTGTAATAAAAATAATTATACCTTAAGAAATTTGATCCCTTTATGTACTTGATATATCCGAATTAAAGATAAATCTATACTTGTATTAGTTTTTGAAATGAAAATTTATCAAAGTAAAAGATTATCATACATTCATCTCAAAATACATATTACAAATTCATATTTAACCTAAAATAAAAATAAGTATGAATAAAAACCTAATATAATTATTATAAATCCATTTTCCAAATATTTGCAACTTATGGGTCAAAGATAACAAAATATGAGGGCCTAAATATAACAAAAGATATTTTATTTATTTTTAAATTCTACATTTGGACCTACAACGTAACATATAGTAAAATTCTTTTAAGATGAATAACTTAATAAAAAGTTACAAGTGGGTAAAATCATGAAGATGGGTGTCTATTTTTCTTGTTTTATGAGGAAAGAATCTATATTTTCACAAGTTCTTCAACTTCGGGCATACAAAAGTATTTGTTTTATTTAGAATATCACTTTACAGTAAAAACAAAACTTGTAAAGAATTTTTTCGCTTTCCAATGACTATTTTTGAATTTTTTTTTTATTAAGATTTGATATGTCAATTTGACAATTGTTTAACAGTATGTTCCTTAAACATGAAAGAAATGATAATGAGTTATTTCCCCCCCCAACAATGCATGTATTATTAAACTTTTGTTTTTAACAAACGAAATATAGTGCAAAAATCTACAAAGACTCTATTTTATTATGACTATAATTTTGAATCTAATGGATGAATATTATAACTTCTAGAATTTTTTTAAGTTGACCAAGCTAAAAACATTGAATATTTTAAACACATGTTTCCCCCCACCTTGTATCTATCTTAATTTTTACTTAAAAGTAAAATCTAAAAATACCCTTTTGAAAAGAACAGTTTAAGGATTATGAATACAAATTTTTGCTAAATTTTTCACTGTGTATTTTAGAGATATGGATATTTCATTTCACTATATCATAATATCTATTGAAAATATTATGCAGTGATTTAAAAAACAAAATTAAAAAAATATATATAAAAATAATGAAAATGAAAACAAATTATAGGAATTCAAAGTAGATTCAATTTTTCAAATGATGGTGTCATTTTCGAAACCAAATTCTTACTATTTGCAGGAGTCCGCAACCTCCAAAGTTTAGGTAATCTTGGGAGAATTATTTGATTTCTGGAGATAGTCCCAATTTCTAGTTTTCGGTCGAAACAATATTCTTTTGGCTGAAAAAGTAAATTCTAATGGAGTCCATCAAAATTAAATGGCTTCCATGGTTTTGGGCCGAAAAAACCTTGTTGCATCCGAAAGATGGTTAAGCAAATTCTGTCTGCTGAAAAAAATGAAAAGACACATTGTATTATTTCATTTCACACCAAATCATATAAATACGCTTTTGTTCGAACACATTTAACACAATTCATCACTTGTTTGATGGTTTTCTAAAGCACCTAAACAAAATTTCAAATCATTTTTTTCATTTTTGTTGAATAAGGTAATTGATGTTTGTTGGCACCATGCCGAAGGGGAAAGAAGAATGAACGTGGGAAAGAAAGCGTGTAGAAAACTGAAGTAACAAATGGAAAAAGAACAACATGCGTGCATGCAAGAAAGTGTGCACAAAGGAAAGTGAGAGCTAGAAGAAGAACAACACGTGTATGGGAGAAAGACCTAATGTAAGAAGGGTTAGGGTTTTGGTAATATTCTGAAAAAGGATGAAGTGTCCAAAATGTATAAATATAGATACAAAATTATCATATAGGGTTGGGTTTTTCATTGTTATTATTATTGTTGTTGAGGGTTAGGGTTTGTAGTGAAGTCTTGGAGACTGTAACCACGCAGGAGCATAGGAGATATGTAATGTTTTTAGCTGTATGAACCGATTTTGTAAGATGTTGAGAAAAGAAGATACGAGGGAAGGTAGATTTGAGGATTAGATGACAGGCTGTAGAGCCTGGTGCGATCTCATTTGCCTCACATAGATCTTACCCAGTTTTGTGGAGAATTGTAAGTGCATGGTGCTAGGAATGCAGAACTGCCATAACAAAAGAGCCAAGAGCCAACTCTTTGTGGATGTAGCCTAGAAGGGGGTGAACCATGGTAATACTCGTGTAATATGTTAAATGTATTCATGTCTCTTCTTTCTTTCAGAAATTAATGGTTAATCTTGATGAATGAGTTAGCACATTGTTATGAATCTGTTTATGCTTTGTTGGAATTAAACTATGGGATATACGTAGGCGACTTCAAGGAATAAGTAGTTTACCTTACAACTCACGATACCTGGATTTAATAAAGAAACCCCTATCCCCTACTCTATCCTAGGCTATAAACACCTGAGTCTTACAGTGACCCATTCAAAGCTATCCCGGGTGAGACTGTGCATTACCTTCTGGGTGTTGTGTTGCCTTCTGGTTTACTAGGAGGGCCGACAGTTTTAGAGGATTTGTTGGAACCCCGAATGACATGAACCCTGGGTTAATAACTCAAACAACCCGAGAAGAGAAATAGTAAACCAACAAATGGTTCTGTTGTCGAGTTAAGAGAAACAAGAGAGGATTGATTAGATGAGATGGAATGAATAAGAATAGAAGGAGCGGAACAGAAGAGTAATGAGCCATTAGAAGGGAATGTTGAGACCTTGGAAACCCAAGAGAGAAGAAATTGAGGGCTGGTTGAGAACTAAAGAGCTAGAATTTGCACAAAAAGATAATAGAAACCCCAGGATCACACCGTGTAAATACCTGGATAAATATGTATTTACAGATTTGCACGAAGTATTTTTTTTTGATTTTCCGCATCTACTATAGGAGTGGATATTAAGGTTAAAGGATAACCTCACGATGAACCAGATTTGACAGATACAGATCCAACAACTACAGTAGGTCAACAAAAATTCACCTGCGCAGTCAACTTTTGGCTTAACAGTATTGTGGCAGGCGTTATCACAGAATTTGCGGTAAACACAACAAATCCATACAACGCAGCTGAGAAAGGGTTCCTACAAGGACCCAGAGGAAGGTACATTCGATCACTGTATACTTCTATCAAGATACTGCTATATAACAAAGGTGTAATGAAAATGGAATCAAATAGCTAAACTTCCCTATGTGCATGGGGGAAGGGGGGAAGTACTGACAGAGACAGGAGGAATGGAAGGAGGGCAGGATAAAGAGAAGAAGGAGGAGGAACCCTTGGACCCAATATTGATGGATGACGACCAGCTTAAGTGGATCTTAGCATCATCGGGAATGACGCATAGCGGAGCACCCTACCAATATAAGGTAATTACCAAGAAGAGAGTCATAGCCGAGAGGGAGGGCTTGGCAAGCAATGAGGAAGAGGTAGAGGATCTCCAGAATGTGGAGCAGATTGAGGAAATCTTGCACATGACGTATGAGAGGAAAAAAAGAGGCCCAAGAACAGGAAGAGAGGATATCCATCCCTTTCATATTAATGTCAGTGTGGAACCCATAAACCCATGTGCGACCAATACACCAAAGAGAACACCACCATTTAGAAAACCAAAGTTCGAAGGAAGTCCGACAATAGGAAGTACATCTACACAAAGATAAACAAGTAGAGAAGCTAGTTCAGGAAACCTGGGTCAAGTATCTACACCACATGGAGGAGGGAGTAGCTCAGTATTTGGAATGGCAGGACACAATCCTACTATCAAATTATGAGAGTTTCAAGGAGAAGCAGTAGAATACCCTAAGAAGCATCTGTTCATTTGTGCAAAGATATGGGAAGCAAAGAAAATACTTGATGAAGACACCAAACTCACGCAGCTAGCGATCACGCTAAGAGGTAGAGAAATAGACTAGTACATGAGTCTAGACATGAACAGTTCTCCCAAAATGACAATGACACTCGACGACATTAAGAAATTATTGATAAATGAGTTCCAGAAGTTGAGCTCAAAAGATCAATACATGAATGAGATGATTGAAATAAGACAGAAACCAGGAGAATCGATATGGGAGATTGATCAAAGATTCAAGCGATTAAAAGGAAAGTTAAAATACCTTATGATTTATTTGCAACATCGACACATGTTTGTCAACTCACTACTCCCACACTTAAAATATCCATTATGACAACATAAGTTTCAGATGTAGGAAGAGGCTCTGCAGGAAGCCTTGCAATTAGAAGAGACTCGGTACCAGTAGACAGACCCAACTATTTAAGAATTGAAAGAGGATTTGAAGAACTTAACATTTCAGCTGAACCAGAATAAGAGAAAGGACAAACCAGAAGTAGTTTGGTGCACTACCTGTAGGATGGAAGGACACCATAAGAATGAATGCCCAACATTCGCACAGTATATGGCGATAGGGATGCCAAACCCACTACCATAGGGAGGATTATGGTGAAAAATATGCAAGAAACTAGGTCATGACCCTTACCACTGCACGATGATGTAGAAATACCAAACAGTTCCAAAGAACTCATATTGCACCTTTTGCAAGTCAGTCGGACATGATGAAAAATATTGCAAAAATTTGGAGTTGATGCGGGAAAGAACATCAGACACATACATTGTACAGGCATAAATGATGACTTGGCAAGAAGAACCACAATTCACTCAAACCCCAGCCCCATACAACACTGCACAACAGTAGTATAATACTACGCCATAGCCATACAATAACGCATAGCCACAGTACAAGCCAACACAACCTCAGTACAATACCGCATAGTATAATGAGGGGCCACAGTATAACACTCCGCAAGGTGATCACGTAAGATATAGAGGAGCAGGACAAGCCAGAGGAGGTTTCAGTCATGGTAGAGGACCTGTTACATGTCACAATTGCCAGAAACCAGGACATTATGCACGGGAGTGTCTACTTCCACCAACGACTTGTATGTATTATCACGCATCGAAACATGATATAGAGGAATGTCTGACATTACTTGTAAATATCCATGAAAAAATGAATCAAAATAACCAGAATGTTTAGTGGATTTTAGCCGAAGAAAGGGATGACAGATGAAACATCAACATAGTCACTCGACGAGGAACAAAAACAGGAAATGACACAATTTGGTAGGAACTAGCGCAGAACTAATGGGTAAAGAAGAACACTGACCCCAATAAGCAGTTCGACACACATAAGGAGAAGGAGATCTTTATATAAGACCGACAAGAATTCCAGAAAGAGAAAATTGTGCCGACTGCACAATACAACAAGCAAGCTTTGGAATATGAAATGCTGCCATCACTGGACCATGCCAATAGAATACAACCCAAGGAACAAGTAAGTTCTATCAAATACTTTTTGCAATCATGCTAACATTGGGGATTTCAATATGGGATATATTATACTAGATCTAGGATCTGAAGTGAATGTGCTACAAAAAGATACATGGCAATGCATGGGAGAACCTACACTGGGATACTCAATTGTTCAATTAAAGCTAGCAAATCAACATAGAGTCCTACCAATAGGTAGAATGAAAGGAGTGGCGATAGATTTGTATGGTGTGCACACTAAGGCATACTTTGAAGTCATCGAAATAGTAGACGACACAACACCTTACCCGACGCTACTCAGTCTAGATTCTACGTTCGACAACCAGGCCATAATTAACTTAAAAACTAGAAAAATGCATTTGATTCAGGGGACTACAGGGTCATAGCCCCACTCGACCGATCAGAAGGTGAGAGGTTCATAGAACCCACTTGTTTGGATTTAGAAGAGATTGACCAGTTATACAGAACAACTGTGAGCGATGCAAACTATATAAACCCAACTACAGACTAGCTACTTAGTTGGAGGAGCATTACTTCATGTAAAACAGACTCAGACACCGGGTTAGATAATTGGAGGCAAAGACTACATGAAGTATCCATGAGAATGTGTGCCAGAATAGACCGCATAGTAAGGTGGATTGGCACAGAAGTCAGAGAACCACCAAGTTTTCATTGGGTAAATGATTTGGAAACTTTCTTGACATAATATGAAGAAGAGGTATTAGAAAACTAGATATTGCTAGCACTTGATTTATCACTAAAGGCTACACCCGCATGATGGTGGGGTGCACACAAAGAGACTATCACTGATTGGTACCAATGTAAGGGATTACTGCACATAAGGTTCGGTGCAGAACAAACAGGTAACAAACAACAGAAATATGATGGACTAGGCACACCAGCAGAACACTTGGAGGCATGTAAAGCACTATGGAAAATGACACCACCATAGGAATGGTCTCACTACTTCATTCATACTTTAGAGGGCATACCATCGAATTGGTATACGGACTAGGAAATGTGCAAAGGAACCAAGACATGGGTGACACTCCAACATAACTTTATAGTCACTTTCTCATTCGAGCATGAGAACCCCAGCGTAGATGCGGCCCTGAAATGGATCAGAAACGTCATATTCATTGAAGAACTAGAAGTAGAATCTATCACAGAGGTACAACAACGGAATAAGCAGATAGTCAAGGACTTACTTTCATTCTACCACATACAGGAGGAAGCATTGGATGAAGATGATCCATCAGATATTCAGATCGTAGAAGTCGAAGGCGAGAGAGATGTGGAAGGACCACCCTTAGAGTCATAGGTCATCTATGCGCCAATAAATATAAATAAGGTTAGCATAGGGACCATCGAGAAAACCAAAATGGTCAACCTTGGATATTAGTAGGAGGAACAGACACTAGAAAGCATCAGAAAATTGTTGTTCGAATACAATGACCTTTTTCCCACAACCTTTACAGATATGAAAGGCATAGTCGAAGAATTAGGATAAATGAAGATACCACTCAGACCTTATGCGAGACCCATTAAACAATGACCATATAGATTGAACCCCATATATAAACAAAAAGTTAAATATTAGATCAACAGGATGCTTGAAGTCAACATCATCGAACTAGTCGAAGAATCATAATGGATAAGCCTCATGGTAGTTTAGGAAAAGAAATAGGGAAGAGGGATCGGGTTATGCGTTGAATTGAGGAAGTTGAACGATGCATGCCTACACAACCCATTCTCCACACTGTTCACAGATGAAGTACTCGATAATGTAGAAGGCCACAAAGCCTACTCATTCACCAATGGATTCTTAGGATATCATCAGATTAAGATAGCACAACAGGATAGACACAATACCATGTTCATGACAGAATGGGGATCTGATCAATATACAGTCATGCCATTCAGACTGAAGAATGCACTTGCGATATTTTCTAGAGTGGTCATCGAAGAATTTAATGAATTCATCCATCAATTCCTCGAAGTATACCTAGATGATTGGATAGTGTATAGCTTACTAAAAAACCATGTGGAAGTTTTACGACTGATGCTAGAATGATGGAAATAGTGCTAGATATCACTGAATATCAAGAAATGCATATTTGGAACACCATTTGGGATACTATTGGGACACATAGTATGCAAACAGGGTTTGCTAGTGGATATGGCCAAAATCACAGTCATTGTTAATCTACCAGCACCAAAAATAGTCTGCCAACTAAGAGAAACATTAGGACATATGGGATATTACATGAAATTCATCAAAGGCCACACAAAGATTACAATGCCAATGGAAAAAATGTTAAGGAAGGATACAAAGTATAAATGGAACAATGAGTGCCAACACGGTCTAGATACCCTGAAGGAAAAGATGGTCACCGCACCAATATTGGTATTTCCATATTGGGAGAAGACATTCCATGTACATGTAGATGCATCGGTGATAGCACTTGGAGCTATCTTAGTGCAACCAAGAGCAGGAGACTTGGATCACTCGATAGCGTTTGCAAGAAGAAAATTATTAGACTCAGAACAAAATTATAACACGATAGAAAGAAAAGGCCTAGGTATCGTTTATGCACTACAGAAATACAAACATTACCTATTGGGAAAAAACTTTAAGATGTTTATAGATCACTCAGCCCTGAAATACCTAGTCAACAAGCCAATGTTGGGGGAGAGAATATGTTGATGGTTATTTCTATTACAATAATTGGACTTTGGGGTAATAGTTAAACCAGGAAAATTGAATGCAGGACTTGAGCACCTATCGAGGGTCACAAATGGAGAGGAACCAATGAATTTAGAAGACAACTTTCCAAATGCACATCTATTCTCAATATAGATTGCTAACGATTAATTTGCAGAGATCATCCAGTACTTGAGAACAGGTATTGCGCCACAAGAATAGACCACTACATAGAAGAAGAACTTGGTAGTCCATGCAACCAACTATCAATTGATCGCAGGACATCTATACAAGATGGGCACAAATAGCATATTACAAAGATATGTACTAGACCATGAACAACTAAGAATTTTATCAGAATCCCATGAGGGAATAGCAGGAGGGAATTATGCAATAAAATCTAATGTGCATAAGGTACTACGTGCAGGATTATGGTGGCGAATGATCCGCAGAGACTCGATAGAGTACTGTCAGCAATGTGATGTCCATCAAAGGGTAGGAAAACCTATTAGAAGGGATGAGATGCCACTACGACCACAAGTTACACTTCAAGCATTCGAAAAATGGGTGATAGACTTTGTGGGACCCATTAACCCACCAACCAAAAGAACGGGGGCAAGATATATTATCACTGCGATGGAATACCTAACAAGATGGGAAGAAGCTACAGCAGTAAAATATTGCAGTGCAAAGATAGTGACACCGTTTCTATTCGAACAGGTAATTACTAGATTTGGGTGCCCAAGAATTTTGATGAGATACCAAGGAACACATTTCATAAACAACACCATCCGAGCGATGCTTGAAGATCTTGAAGTTCATCACCAAAAAAACACACCGTACCATCCACAGGAAAATGGAACAGTATAAGCCTTCAACAAATTCTAGAGAACGCCTTGACAAATATATGTAACATCAACAGGGACGATTGGGACCTCAAGGTACTAGTAATGTTATGGGCATATAGAACCACATGAAAAAATTTGACAGACCACACACCATTCCAATTATTCTATGGTCAAGAAGTAGTAATGTGGTTAGAATGTTTAATACCTAGTCTACATGTAGCAGCTATCAGACACATGAAAAAATGAGGTGCAGTACAAGAAAGAATGAATCAATTACTGTCGATGGAGGAAGACCGATTCTTGGCAGGATTCCACCAACAAGTACAGAAAGAAAGAGACAAATCTTCGCATGACCTCCACATCAAGAGGAAGGCATGCAAGGAAGGAGATCTAGTATTTCTTTACGATAGTAAATCATTGCAGCATCCAGGAAAGATGAGAATGCATTGGCTAGGACCATATGAGGTAAAATTTGTCATAGACGGAGGAGATATACAGTTCATAGATCTAGCAAGTGCATACCTCAGAGGAATGATCAATGGGAGCTGGATGAACCTGAACAAGTACTGTCGACCACCCACCATGCATTTTAAAGAAAGAAAAAAAACAACACGAAGCCAGCAAGGGAAGCGATAACAGCCATATCGAAAAAATAAACAAGCGGGAAAAGGAAAGTCAGCAAAAGCAGGCTGACAGGACAACATGAGGAAGTTTTAAGGCAAGGCAAGGATGGATGGGATGTCACATTAAATGTGCCAACTAAAGAAGACAAAGTAGGTGTAATGGCAAGTACAAAACCACCGCGAATGCATTGAACCCACAGTTATGGTGCAGTAATCGCATGATGGAGGAAGTGTCCTCAACAAGCTTCATGATGAGCCCATACAAAAAACGAGCACATAAGCAGTTATTCTATTCATGAAAGGAGAACATAAAAAGAGAAACAACAACTAGAACAGACAGAGTGAAACCACAGAACTAACTGAAGCCATTCGAACTAAAAAAATGTTCTACAGACACCATTATGGTACCAACGAAGCTTGCAGAACTAGGCCAGACAGCCAAATCAACCAGGCTTTAGACTAGGTCATGGTTCCACTGGAAGAAACCAAGCAGTAGCCACCGGAGATCATCGATATTGACGAAATATCATCATTAGAGGAAATCCCAGTAGAGCCCACACCAATACTAGAGGAGATTCTACAATCACAAACAAAGGCCATGGAACAAGATACACGAAAAATGGTGCACGAGCCTTAGAATAAAGAAGAAGAAACCCACCAGGAAATACCACCGGAACATACTAAAGTATTCATGGAAGTGAACATAACAACACAACATATGGGAGAAGAGGAGAAACCAGATGAGACAAAAGCGCCTGGCTTAGGTCACCCAACCGAGGAGACCGTTAGAACTGCCTGGGCATGGGCAGAGTGGATGACAGGAGAACAACCAATAATTGTTGGAACTTTGAGCCAGCCAACACAGCAGGAGGACCGAGTTCAGATACCAAGCTCACCTCAAAAGAAACCAGCTTCAAAGATTGTGCTACCTCCCATACCAGAGGGAGTATAGGTGGACCCGCAACTATTGGGTCACATCGAGAAGATCAGGTATTATGACCATGACATAGCAGATGAAACCAAATATCTAGAGCTTGCAACACATGTCTTTATCCATAAATTAATTGTGAACCAACTCAGAGAAACCATCACTCAACCACAACAGTGGGCCACTGGATTGGACAGAACACGAATTCTAGGGTTGTTGAAGATACCACACTTTGGCAGAGGCCAATATGGATCGGCATGCATCAAGAAACTGCTCACAGTTACACATTGAGAGGATATATGGCTGGAAAAACCCGTCCCCATAACTGTCCAACTTATCACGTAGATAACAATCCTACCCACCGAGGGTATGGATCTCACGCTGATTCTAGATGATAGGTCCAAGGAAACAAAATTGGAAGAAGAGATGAAGAATAAATATGGCACCGATGGGAGAATAAGAGGCATTATAATCAAACATATCAACAATGCCGTGACACAATTGGGCACAAATATATTAGCCTGTAAACTGCTAAGAAAGTGTCACAAAGATGAAGTACTGACATGAGTCATTGTTGTTGCAGCTCAGTGCACAGAAGGCACCTCCATGAGTTGGTCACCATACATATCAAAATTGTTCCAAGTAGACTACAAATATGCATAGGACACAGGTACGAAATTTCATTACTCATGGTTGATCACTCTCATAGCTTTCATGGGATGGCGAGAACCAGAATACATTGTCTTTTGTACCACACCACAACTAGGAGGATAAAGATATCGCATCCTGAGATCTGTGCCACTAGCCAATCATAATAAGGGGAATGGAATCATATTCAAATCTTACCTATGGGATATATAGAAAGCCATCATCCGAGCATGGAGAATAACACTAGAGGTTGTCGCACGATACGAAGGCATCGCCAATTTCTGGGCTAGGTGACAAGCCATGTGGATATAGCCAAGGCAAGATCCAGATAAACAATGGCTATATATGTGCTACTGCATTACCAAGGGAGGTATTGACATGGTCATTAGAGAATGTCCTGATGAGTGGAGGATTCCAACTATACCCAGAGAAATACCGGGACAAACAATAGAAGGAGGGGTTGTGTAGGAGGAAACACACCCTCCACAAATCCCAGTACACAAGAAATAAATAACAGGCCAAACCAAGTCGACTCAGGCAGACGACGGCTCAGAGCATCTAAGGACCCAGAAGGGGAGGAGAAAAACCACTCAGCTAACCAATGGACAACAAACACTAGCTGAGGGAGCATAGGAAACCACATTGAATCCCATCACACAGGAACCAGGGGGAACTATGAGACTAGTGGTATAGGAAGCAGGTGCACGCAAGAAAATGAAGGCACAACGAGCACCACCAGACTATAAAATCACAGAGGATAATGGAGAGATGATTTCTAGAATGGTCCAAGACTGGCTCGCAAAAGGATTTCGATCATGTCATGCACCATAGGGATAAACTACAGAAGGAACTAATAGAAATGGGACAACTCCTTAAGAAATCCAAGGAAGCCCAGATCACAAGTAGCAGTATAGGCATAGAGCCATCGACCACACAAACCACAAAAAGGGTGGAGATAGAAGAATGTGACCCAGTTCTTCCGATGCCACACATACATTCCACGGTCTACATAAATCCTAGCTTGTTGTGAATGGATGAAATTGTGGGACAGACACCACTGAAGGATTTGAGTCATATCCAATTGGTCTTGACACAGATTCCATCAAAAACATTATACAAACTATAGGTTAGCGTCGACCATGAAATGCAATCATGAGCACATAAAAACTTAGTTGAGCTACAATAAGCAACAAAGAAGCAGGAAGCACTGGAAATAGTTTGTGCACAGGCCAAATCTGAAACTCAGGAGGAGAAGGAATGTAGAAACAAGTTGGAATGTAGAGTGGAAGAAATCTTTGGGAAACATCCAACCACTGCGCAAGGAAATGAACTCCTAGCCGCAGAAAAGATCAACCAGATTGCACAGGAAATTGATCAGTATCAGAAGGAGATCCAGACTCTCTGTGGAGAGATTAGATCGACAACTCCACCAACAGTGAAGGATAAAAGGAAGCATGAAGTAGTAATGCAACTGCAGGAGCTAGAAAAATAGGTCAGCATGGCAACCGACTTGTTAGATAACGCAACGTAACTTTGTACAAGGTTGGAAGGGGATCCACAAGTCCAACACTGGGACAAGGAGGAGGAGAGGATCAATGCAATGATCCAAGAACTCAAACAATGAAAAAATACCATACCAATTCCAGAACGGTTCAAGGGAATGCAAGTGTTGAAGAAGATACAGGCAGAACTTATCACTGCACAAACATAGAAACAAGAGCGTTAGGCTCAAATAGAACCATTGCAGGAACGGGTAGCAGAAGTACTTGTGCAGGAAGAAGAAGCCAGAAAACATACAACACAAACTTAGCTAGAATGCATAGGACTAATGAGTGAGGCACTGGCAGCTCAGACAGTTAACACCATTAAGGAGAAAAATGCGCGGGCACTGACAAAAACAATAGAGTTGCAAGAGAAGTTCCATATGATCACCATGGAGATCGAGGAAGCATATAGAAAGTAGGTGACTCGAGACGAGTCACATGTCAGTGTTGGTGGCCTATTGGCACCAGGACAAAGGGGAAAGAAGAAAAATCATGGGAAAGAAAGTGTGCAAAAGACTGAAGTAACAATTGGCAAAAGAACAACACGCACGCATGCAAGAAAGCGTGCACAAGGGAAAGAGACAACTGGAAGAAGAACAACACGTATATGGGAGAAAGATGTAACATAATAAGGGTTAGGGTTTTGGTAATATTCTGAAAAAAGCTAGAGATCCAAAAATGTAGAAATATAGATACGAAAGTATCATATAGGGTTGGGTTTTTCATTGTTATTATTACTGTTGTTGAGGGTTACTCTTTGTAGTGAAGTCTTGGAGACTGTAACTGTGCAGGAGCATAGGCGATATGTAATGTTTTTAGATGTATGAACCAATTTTGGAAGATGTTGAGCAAAGAAAATACAAGGGAAGGTATATCTAAGGATTATACCGCAAGTTGTAGAGCGTGGTGCGATCTAGTTCGCCTCACATAGATCTTACCTAGTTTTGTGGAGAATTGTAAGTGTGTGGCGCCGAGAATGAAAAACTACCGTAATAAAAGATCCAAGAGCCAAATATTTGTGGACGTAGCCCAGGAGGGTGTGAACCATAGTAATACTCATGTAATATGTTAAATTTATGCATGTCTCTTCTTTCTTTAAACAATTAATGGTTAATCTTAATGAATGAGTTACCACATTGTTATGAATCTGTTTATACTTTGTTGGAATCAAACTATGGGATATACGTAGGTGGCTTCAAGGAATAAGTAGTTTACCTTAAAACTCATGATACCTGGCTTTAATCAACAAACCCTATCCCCTACCTTGTCCTAGGATGCAAACACCTAAGTCTTACAGTCACCCATTTAAAGCTATCTCTGGTGAGACTACGCAGTACCTTCCGGGTGTTGTGTTACCTTCTGGTTTACCAGGAGGGCCAATAGTTTTAGAGGCTTTGTTGGAACCCCGAATAAAATGAACTCTGGGTCAATAAATCAGACAACCCGAGAAGGGAAATAGTAAACCAAAAATGTTTGTTCAAGTTTTTATTGGAATAACAATTTATATGTTGAAAGATAAATGTTGAGAAGTTTTTGAAGGTGAATTCTTTATTGAACATAACTTTTACAGATAACTATACTCATGGGAAAAAAAAAAAATCGCAAGAGAAAATTTGATCACATTCGAGATGAAACTCACCATAACGATCAACATAAAGAGCATTATTGGAGAAATAAAAGAGAACGTGCAAATATTGAAGAAAGAAACAATGATAATGTAAATAGATATTTTCAACAAGAAGAAGTCCAACCAGGTATGCATGCACATATTGTCTATATTAAAAGTATATAATTCAAATTTAAAATATTGTTTAATATAATTGATTGTAATTATGATTTTATGTTTTTTAAAAAACATAAATAGATTTGTCTCATAATTTTGATGAAGACATTGAAACCAAAATTGAAGCAGAAGATGTTGAAACTGGAATTGAAATAGAAGACGAATCACCTATAGGTATGTACATAAATTTAGATAATACAAGATGAACACTTGTATCTAGTTTAGTGAATTTATGTTTGGGTTTTGTTTTTCAATATAAACTTTAAATTGAAATATGCAGGAGAATCTATCAACAATGATGATGAAATATTAGAAAATATTGATACTGACAAATTTGGGAAGAAAGAAGCTAAGCATTATATAAGATATCGAACTAAGAATATATATAATACTATTTTCAAAGATGAATCAATAATAGTACAAGATCAAATTTTACTCTATCTAATAAAGTCGAGAAATTTAAAAGAAGCTACATCATTATTGGGTATTCAAAAGTCAACAAAAGATACAAAGGTGAAACAAAATGTCCTTGACAATTTAACTAGTGTATTAAAAGATTTTGGAAACTCTCGAAAAAGGATGTCAGTGTTGCACGTAGAGTGATACAATCAACGGTTGTTTCATCTAGCAATATAAAAAATCATTTTACATGACACATGGAAAAAACGATGGGAACGTCAAGAAAAACATTGTAGAAACATAGAAAATTCTGATTGCAAATAGATACAAATGATGAACTCGCTTGCTGCAGAGTGATTTCTAGACAACCCTACAAAAATAGACTTGCAAAAAATGTTAAAGAATTGGCCTGTAATTGTTGGTTGACAAAATCTTGTGTTTCACCACATACAAGGGATGTGTTGCGACAAATAATAGCACAAAAACAATATGAAGAACATCCAAAACATATATTGCCAATGACAGAAATAGAATTATTCAATAAGTTCAAAGAAGAGCACAAAGAAGTTAAAATTTACATAAATACATTTGTGCAACAAAAACCATGGTTTTTTAGACCCATCATTGTTCATGACACTTGTTGTTGTCATCATCATGTGGAATTTGAGTTGTATTACGACACTTTTCTTGATTTTGGTAAAACTTTATGGCCAATTTCACCTCCTCCTTCCACATTCTGTGCTTTTATATCTGAAATTCTATGTGAGAGAGAAGGTGATGAATTATTTTACAAAAAAAATGTGTTGGTGGAAAGAAATGTGATCGTTGTGGTAATCTAAGTTTTTTTCACTCAATGTATACTATTGATGAATGACCAATCATTTTCTAATATAAGAGTCAATTGGAAGAGATATGAATATATCAACAACACTGCTCCACATTCTTCAAATGTTATTTCCCAAAGGATTGATTTGAACGAAGATAAAATCTGCGTGATGGATTTTTTGAAGAAGTTTGAGGAAGAAATTTATAAATAAACCAAGCATTCACATAGAGATTGTTGTAAAGACATGCAATTAAAACAATCCCGTGAAGTGTTTCCACCAGGGACAATTTTGTTTGTAGTTGATTTTGCAGAGAATTACACATTCGCTGCAAAAAAAGAAATACAGAGTGAATATTATCATTTTGATGAAGTCACGATATTTGTCCATGTTATATATAGACATGCTCAACAAAGTCTTGATAACATAGAAAACACCAACAAAAAATGACATGTTATTAAAAAATATCACTTTTATATAAGTGATTATGGAGCACACGACACACATTATGTACAACACTGTTTTGATAAATTTTATGGTTCATAGAAAGAATGTTGGATTAGATTCGATCGACATTGGATATGGTCAGATGGGTGTGCGGGTTAGTTGAAATATTCATGATAATTCTATTGGTTATGTCGTCTTCACAAAAAATCAATACACATTGTTGATTTTTTTTTTAGACTGGCCATAAAAGGAGATTATGATGGTGCAAGGGCATGTGTAAAACAATCACATAGAAGGTATCAATTGAACCCTCATGCTAATCGATTTGAGTATGCTAATCAAGTTGTTGAATTGTGCAAAATGACGCTATGCCATGAAAATAATCTGTCAACGGATGTGTGTAGGTGTGACTATATATACAAGTTACACATGTACACATGATATTTTTATTTGAACGCGTTCAAATTTATATTCAATCTTCAATCATTTTCTTGAGAGATTTCAAGTTAAAAAGTTCTTGTCTTGTGCAGGTTTGTTTGGTATGCTGGAATCTAAGATGTAAATAGATCAATCCCATATGAATCCAATACAATACATGGGACAGGAAAAATACATTTAGTTAAAACAAAACATTATCAAAATGTGTTTGCATTTGATAGAAGAAATCAATCTTAGTTTTGTTCAATTTGGATAGAGGACACAAAATCCATAGATATTTGAGAAAATGAAAATGCAGAATATGTTAAATATTGGAGCCTGTTGACGGGTGTAAGTGACACACCATCAACTGGAAGGTAAAATACGGACTGGGGTTGTCTAAATAACCCAAGCCGTTTGGAATGAAATGACCTAATGGGTTTAAGGCCTACGTTGGCCAACTAAACTCCTAAAAATAATAAAAGAAATGAAAATGATCTAAAATCTATGATTCTAACAAATGATATATTAGTTACTAATGTTTATTAAAAAGAAACGTGAATATACAAATGATTATAAGCAATCTATATACAACTTACAAGGTTTACTTGAAATCTTGTGAAAATGAATGTTTATAACAATGTTTCAAAATAATATAAAGTAAGAACATAAATATTTTTTCTTTTTTTAATGTTTAAATATTTTAAACTAATAAATACTAAGTAAATAGAATTGAAACAATGACACAGAAATAATCAAAGCTAGTTAATGTAATCATCGTCTCATTCATATATACACAAATCTGAATAAAAGAAAGTAATGTACTTACTAACCTCTCATTGATCAACAATACTAAGCTAAATTCATCTCTTTGTATTTGTATGAGCTCCTCTTAACCCGTTTCAAGTGTAAACCTATGACAAAAGAAAGCATAATACTTCCTGAAGAAATCCAAGGAAGTGTTTCATATTCTGGAGTGTGTTTATAACGACAGAAAGACAAATAATTATATATCTTGTAACCCTGAAATGTCCAATAACTGAAAATGAAAGAAATTCCAATTCTCGTGAATGTTGTTACCAACTATCTAGCATCATATGTAAACTCAAAATACTTGAATAGATGATCAGTCACAGATATAAACTAAACCAATAGATAATTAACAACATAAAGAAAAATATGATATAAAAAATTATATGCAGAATAGTCTAAAGCTCATTCAATAGAAATAAAGTTTCATCTTCAAATATTATATGAGAAACAATATTAACATTGCACAATATACAAAAGAACAAAAGCCAAAGAGTAAATTGTTTTCTCATATAGTTTTAATAAAATATGATCATCATATGGTCGAGGAAGAAATTTTGGGATAATAGATTCTTAAATATTGAAAACAATTAATATATAAATAATAGAAATTAACCATGTATTGATAAAAAAGACTAAAGCTAATTTAAATCAATGCATAATCAATTATTCAAACAATATGAAGATATTATAATGAAAATGAAACAATTTTTCTCATAGGACAAAAGTCATTAAGCAACATAGAATTCCATATTCTTCTTTGAAAATACTTGTCCATTCTCTCAAAGATTCCAACCATCTGTTGCTCCATTTGAAAAGAAGAAAAGTTTACAAAATAAATAATATACAAAAGAGAAAGGATAAAAATACTCTTGTTAATTTCTTCAGTCTCCATGGATCTGAACTTTCTCATATATTTATACAATGAATGAACAGTCTGGGCGTCACTAATAATTTATGCCACCTGAACTTTTCCTCGTAAAGAGACACAAATATATCTGCAATCATGGATTTATTTGACAAACTTTCTATGCACAAGCTAAATGGGTCCATTTGGGAGATGGGTTTTCAACCGTTTCTTCAAATTCCTCACAGTTTGGCAGTAATCAGTCCCACAAAATCGTTTCTCTGTTCTTGACGCATTTCCAAATTTTATCTGTTGTTTCTCATAAATTTATTTGCAATAATCCAATATTATTTTTGGAGAAATCATCTTGAACAAATTTAGATAATAAAATCAAGCCATGATCATATTTGCACGAAATAAGTGATAATAGAAAGCTCTGAAACAAAAAGAAACCTAAATTAATAACCTAAAAATTGAGAATAAAACAAAATCTAGAACAATAAAATAAAAAATGAATTTAAATTAACTATAAGCTAACTATAAGTTCTAAACATAAATTGTTTATAATTTCCTTTCAAATATGATCTTAAAATTCTAGCAGCTTCAAGTTAATGGAGAAGAGAAAGTCATTGATTTTGGTTTTTTACAAAATCAAACAAATGATACATAATTCATTTTTTTTTTATTATTTTTATTTTGAAATGCGATGCAAAATGAAAAAAAAATTTAATTAATTAATATCACCAAATGATTTTATGAAAATGTGAAACCAACCAGGATATTATTTGATGAAGTATTGAACCCATTATTCAAAATAGTCAAACTTGCTAATGAGAAAAAAAAATAACACATAATCATAATTTAAACGAAAGTAAACAGTTGATAAAAATTAACGTTTTTGTTTAAATTAAGATTTGTAACATCCTGCTCTAGAGCATCGAGAAAACTTATTCTTTGAGGACACTTGCTCGCAAGTGATCCAGATTATTATTTTATTAAAACTTTTTATTTTGATTATGAGGCGTTATGGGATGATGACATGTTGTTTTACCGCTTTGACATAGACATGTGCTATTGACTCGGTTTTACTAAGTGTGCAGGGTTTTGGACCTTGCGGATGCAGAGGCATCGATAGAACCCCTTGGACTCTATATCGAGTCAGGGAGTGCGCCATTGGGGTTTGATTTTTTTACTATGATATTAGTGCATCTGATTAGATGATATGATGTGCATATGTTCTGACATGATTTGTTGATGATGCAAGCTAACGATAGTTTTCCGACCAGACTCACATATGGAGTAAAGGGGTCACACATGACTACCAAAGATGTTGAGGGAGAGGTGTGGATAGAAGATCTGCTACAACCTAATAGCACTCCCATCGTGGCTCGAACTATAGGTTAACGATTACCTAGTTTGAGAGGACCCACGATGTCGCGAGGGAAGACTGCGACAGTCGCTCACGATGATTCTAAGGGGCGTGAAATAAGGCAGGGGCCTTATTCCTTAGAAGCCCTTAGTCTCCCACAAGTTCACCTGGTGGAGTGTTGACTCCAGGGGTTATTGATGTCTACCAATCAGTCAAGAGGCAAGTGGCACCCTTGGAGCACATAGTGCGTCCTGAAGGGCATGTCACGCGAGGGAACAAATGAGGTGAGTGGCACCCTTGGAGCACGTAGTGTGTCCTGAAGGGCACATCACATTGATGATGATAGCGGATGAACATAAATGGCCCTAAGACAATAGTGGGTTAAGAAATTTTAAAATCAATTTCCCTAATTAAATGTCGCCCAGTACAAATCCAAGTTCTAAGTCTAAAATTTCGCTAGGGGTAAATTTTGTCTACCTTAAAAAAAAAATAATAATAAATAAATTAAAATAAAAATAAAAGGATAAATTAAAATAAGATAATAATATTTAAAAAAATAAAAAACCACATAATTAAATAATTATAACCTTAGTTAAAAGCTTGTAATAAAAAGGGGGAATAAGAAATTTAAGTTATTCACAAATATATATATATATATATATATATCTGTGGATTAATTTTTTTTTTTTAAAAAGGGTGAATGAATGGTTTTATTTTTGGATAATTTTAAAATATTAATTTAAGGATAAAAAGGGGAAAAGGGGGTTAAATTCCACAATTTCCATTTCGACCTCTAATAAAAAGGGGAAAGAGGGAAAATAAAAAAATAGGAAACTAGGGAAAGGAGGTAACATAAAAAGGAAAAAGGGGAACTTAAGGGAAAAAGCGGGAAGTCAACTTAGTAAGGAATCCACATTTAAGAGCTTTCTAATTTTAAATTGATTTAACAATTTCATAATAGGGAAAGCCTTTAAAACCTGTAAGGGAATCTAGGGACACCTAGGAGTGATTTTAGGAGTAACTCTAGGTGAGTGAGGGAAATAAATATATTTAGTTAAATAAATAAAATAATTAATGGAGGAATGTAGGGGATGAGGGGCACTTGTACGAACAAGAAAATTTAGGGAATTTATTTTTTAAAACTTTAATTAAATGATATTTTAGGAAAGAAAGGAGGTTCAAAACTCTATAAAAGAAACGGAGTAGAAGGAAGAAGGATGATGTTCTGTTTGTGTAACGTTATGCTACAGAACTATCGACTTGATTGATTTTCTTGTGGGAGTTGGGATACCCAGCTCGAAGAGGAGTGGTAGCTCAGCCTTGCGAGGTGAGCTGGGAGCTAGACGAAATCTCTAGATAGTGTGCATGGCCCCTTTGCGGCTCGGGGGGATAAGGGGGAACAAGAGTACCCCTAGCATTGGCTAGTGAGGTCTCGACGGTCTACCAGCGGGAGTTGCATGGAGTGCGCAGATGACACTCGGAGCAAGAGAATAGGAAATGGTATGTTTCTTAGTTTGAATGGTATATTGATGTAGGATTTATGATTTTTATCTACATATTTATTGGGTAGGTGAACTGGTTGTCTAGTTTCAAGACTGAAATTTTTATAGCCTAGTTGATTGATTGGTAGATTGATTTCCCATGACCTTCGTCTTCCCGCATGGCGTGTCCGCCCTGTGTGATGATTGTGAACTTGAGTTGTTTATCCTTCATCCCTAGCTCACCAGTCCTCACCTGAGCAGTTGGCCAAGAGCCTGATCTACGGTCGTCGCCTTAGCGTTAAAAGACCTATGGATCTCAACGCCTTTTCTGTGCGAGGATGGTGGAGCGAAGGATGAAACCATCCATCAACCTCTAATGTTATCTTTGGAAGTTTGTTTTCCTGCACCCTCTTGCGATTTAATCTCTCTATGTTTTCCCTTTCTTTTCTAGGAAAATTAAGTCTACGTTGATACCTCTCTTGGCGAATTTACTGTGTGGTTTCTGTGTCTTTTTACATTTGGTCTTCCTAGTAACACTGCCATTTATTTAAATAAAGGTGAATTTTCTCCGCTCTTTTTATACCTCTGGCCTTTGAATTCCCAGCCAATCATTTCAGTGTTGACTTATGCGAATTTATGCTCTGGGTTTTGCTGGTATAGCGAAGGTACCATTGTTAACCGTTTTACTGTCACAGACTTGGTTTAGATTTTACTGTAGATTAAATTGTATTTTGTACTGTAGATTGTAAATTATTTTGTAGACTATAAAGTATTTGGTAGATCATAAATTATATGGTAAATTAATTGTAATTATACTGTAAATTATGTTGGCAACCAAAATCTATAATTGGAGATCTGAGCCCTGGCTTTGCAGTTCGATTAGACATGGCAATTGTCTGTGTAATTGGAACCAACCAAGACCTTTGTTTGTAAATGGGTGATTGTTGCGTTCATGTCCATCTCCTTATGCCTCAATTATTTTTCATAAGGTCTAGACTAGCTTGACCGAGAGCCACGGATGCCCAAATGGCATATCCTTGAGGAAACCCAAAATGATAGCATCAACAAACAAATTAAATATCATGTCACTCTTCCACTAACGTGAGATATTTTCTACAGTCACTAATTCAAACCATCAACATCTACCTCAGCTAGAACATTCACAGTTAGAGGCCTAAGTGCAATTGCACCACCAAGCTTACTCACACTCAAAACCTACAGAACAATTGAGCTTAATATGCAAAGCTATCATTGGTTGCACTTGTCATTCTGGAAAAAGATTATGTCGAATACGTAACCTTTACTCGTTGTTGTAAATAAAATGACATTCGATTATTTCATCCAGCACAGATGCTCTATCTGTCTGCTTTTATAAACAGAATTTAGCTAGCTTCCTTGTAAGACGTTGGTTCTTAGAACAATAGTCTTTACAGACCAAAGACTTGCTACAATGAAATCCATTGGAGTCTTATCAATCATCAACCTCCCATATATATAACATGAAACCCTGGTGTGGAAGACAACATGGAAGTATAACATTTTTTCCTTATTGGTTTTATGCATACAACAGTTATATGCATGTGGTTAAATGCGTACACCATTTATATGCACACACCGGGAAATAGCGTTGATAAGATTGAAAACCTAAACCAGTTACCACTCAATCGAGGAAAGGAAAGTTCCTGAAAGACGAATTGCCTGACCAGAGGATATGATATGCCTATTTAAAACACATGAATCGTTGTGTAAAGGACCGCCTTTTTCCACTCAAAGGGATGCCCACGATTTGCTCAACCGCCTTCTTGAGCTGGACGTTTTTACCACGACCTTATTTCTGGCCAATGCAGTTGCATGTACTGGCATATATGAATTTCGATGACTGTGTGTTGCCTTTTTCTCCATGACTTTTCCCCTTTAATGTAGCCTGGTTTTGCAGAAGTGTGGCATAGAAGGTTGCCCTTGAAGGCTGCATTTTCCTTACTTTACCTGACAACGACCCTTTTCATTTGGCATTAAAGATCTGAGCTGCGATGGAATCCTTCGGTGTTAATATTGTTGTTCCCTGCTAACGTTAATGTTAGCATCATTTGCATTGTTTAGCTTGACATAACTTTTAGTCTTAACAAAAAGATAGCATAAAAGGGGCATTAAAATTTCATGGAAATGGCGTTCTTCTGACCACAACTTCTTTTATAATTTAGGAAACATTTGAAATTAATCGTCCACGGTTTGATTTATAGTTATTGAGGAACAACTATTGTAACCTTTTCTGCAGCAGCAAGTTATTTAGTTTTCTTTTTATTAATTAATAATGTCCCCTTCTTCTTTTATTTAAATAATAAAATCTTTTATTTTAACTTTATCATTCTATTATGTTATGTGGTGAACCAATCAGGTACATGAACTATAATAGTGTAGATCTTTATTGTTCAGAGCGGATGAAGGTATGATTATTATAGAAACTTGTTTAAGACATCCTCATATGTTTAGGATATGGTTTAAGTTTTTAATGATCATTATATTAGAGCAATAAAGTGCCTTTATTAATAATAATAAATTATTATTATTATTATTGTGGGATGAGGAAGTTTGTGTAGATATTGTGAAGAGGTACATAAACTAATCCTTTGGTTATTGTTATATATATATATATATATACACATAATTATTGGATATTGATTTAAAAATAGAATACTTATAACAATAATAATATTGTAAGACAAATTGATTTAGATGGTACTCTGATGAAACTATAATTAAATATTGCGTAAATGATTTTTTTAAGGCTAATTTAGATTGCACCTTATTGATAATTTGCTTTTAGACATGCTAAGATGGGCTCATTAAAGATCACTAAAACAGACGGTAACTATCTACTAGCTTGACTTGACAGTTGATCGGGTTATTGGCAAAGTCGATTTTGGCTTGTGTTTCTCATTGAGGGTGTTGTGGTCCCTTTTAAACAATGTTGTACTTGGTCTGTAAACTTTATTGTGCTTGTTCTTCTTGTGTCGGGTGGGATGTAGACACCTCCTTGTTCCTCAGAATAGTCGCTAGTCCTGAGATCTTAAATGGTCAAAATCGATGAGAACCTGGGCTTGAGCATTGCTTATGTGTCCTGGAGGTCCTAAATATTGCAGGGTAGGATGGGCAGGTAGTCATTCATAATCTTGTTAGGTCATTATGTTGTTGAAGCATGAGTTTCTTCTGTGGTGTTCGTCATCATGTTGCGTTGTTGAGTAATGTCATGTTTACCTTCCTACACACACAACACAAAAAACATTTTTGCACTTGTTATGTGAGGCTTGATGTCGTGATGAACGAGATGTTCATTACATATGGTATCAGAGCGAGGTTCAACCCACGACTTTGGATCACTACGAATTTCATTGATATGATTTGATTATACTGTTTCTAATCGAGTTGATTTGTGTGCGTGAAGGTAATCATGGTTAGAGGACGCTGCAAAGGCAGACGATGGGGTGCGAGGGGAGGGGGCGCGATGCCTCAAGTAGCAATGACGCTTGAGGGAGATAACCCTCAGGGAGATGAGCAGGTTGTCGGGCAGGAGCAGATAGCGGTTGGCGATGTAGTTGGAATGATGAGATCTTTTCAGCGCATGTATGAGGCATTGATCAGCCGTTTGGACAGAGATGAGGCTAGGGCACTGGCACCTGCTGAGGTTACACCGTGCACTCCGGTCAGTACTGGTAGCATTCACCGTGAACTCAAGAAGGTCAAATTTCTTGAGTTCTTTGGTGCTCCAGTGACGTAGCTGCAGAGGCATGGTTGGAGAACATGGCATTGTGATTGGCACTTCGCGATTATACCTCTAACATGAAGGTCTTCATGCCGGTCTTTCAAATGAAGGGGAGTGCTCTTCTATGGTGGAAGATGCTCCTACCGTAGCTGAACATGGTCATTGAAGATGTGTCATGGGAACTGTTCAAGGAACAATTCAAAGAGAGGTACCTTTTAGAGGAATTCATTGAGCGTCAGCCTAATGAGTTCAACGCCTTACGATAGGGAGGTCGTACGGTGCCTGAGTACGAGGCCTGTTTTATGGAGCTACTCCGGTATGCTCTGCACCTTAACACTGAGAAACTTAAGGTCAACAGGTTCATGTTCAGCCTTAACAACAGCCTACATGAAAAGGTTAGGATTTTTATGCCTCAAACCTTGCATGATGTCGTCCAGAAGGCCCCCATAGCAGAGGAGGAGCTTATTAGTGGTGGTCAGACTAGGACTCTAGCAAGACCAGCAGGGCAGGTTTCATCTGGAACACAGCAGCACCAGACACCAACGAGACATATGCTGGGATATCGTGGCTTCCAAAGGGGATCCACATTCACTACACCTCGACGACTGATTCCTTAGTAGTGGACACCTTATCGGGGACCATAGCATCAACAACAGTGTTGCCCGCAACAACAACAGTTTAGGCTTGTTCAGTAGAACAAACCAGGGTTCCCCGCCGGTGGGCCGTCATTTTCTACTTCGAGTACCAGGACTACTAGGCTGAAGAAGGGGTGTTGGATGTGTGGGGAGCCACACTACCAGTGTGACTGCCCAGTGAACAGAACTAGAGCTTCTGGATCATCTGGACTCACTACTGTGGGAGATATGAGCAAGGCCCACCGAATTCATGCAACGATGAATAACCGCCAGGAAGAGCATCAGTCAACTGTGCTCGAGATGACAGGTACCGCTGTTGACCAGACCCTTAGTATTTTGATAGATGTCGGTGCTACAGAGAGCTTCATTTATGGTGCAGTGCTAAAAAGGATTAAGGTAAAGGCAGTCGAACAAGACTAGTTTAGCTTCGGGGAGATGGATTCAGGAGCCAAACAGAAGGTCGGAGGAAAGGTTACGTGTTGTGTCCTTAACCTGAGAGAGTTTGTTACAAAGGCCAACCTGTACGTCATGATATTAGGATCATATGACGTCATGATTGGTATGGACTGGTTGGAACCACATGCAACGATACTCAATTGTAAGACAAAATGGTTGAGCTTGGTCAATGATGAGGGACAGAGACATTTGAATGTAGGATGAAACTAGGGAGTTTCCCTGAGGTTCATCTCTTTCTTACAGCTACAAAAGCGTATGCGCAAGGGGTGCAAGCTTTATGAGATCCTTGCGATAAATGAGAAGGGAGTAGCGTAAGGTCTAGAATACCTTTCGGTGGTGAAGGATTTTGCGAATGCCTTTCTAGAGGAGTTACCTGAGATGCCACTGGAGAGGGAGTTGAAGTTTACCATAGACCTGAAACCAAGAATTGAACCGATATAAAGAACACCTTATCGGATGTCGACCTCAGAGTTAGAAGAGTTGAAAATGCAACTAAAGGAGTTGTTGGACCTGGGACTGATACATCCTAGTGTGTCACCGTAGGGTGCACCTGTTATTTTCATATGAAAGAAGGACAAAGCATGGAGGCTTTGCATTGACTACCATCAACTGAACAAGGCCACGATCAAGAATCAATATCCCTTGCCAAGAATTGATGATCTGTTCGATCAAATGAAGGGTGCAACAGTGTTCTCCAAGATTGATTTGCAATCAGGGTATCACTAGTTACAAATCAAGGAGGATGATGTCCCTAAGACCTCCTTTAAGATGAGGTTTGGAGATTATGAGTTTACTATTTTACCATTTGGACTGACAAACGCCCCAGGGGTACTTATGATTTTGATGAATAGGGTGTTTTGCGAGTACTTGGACAAGTTCGTCCAAGTGTTCATTGATGATATTTTGATTTACTCTCATACGACAGAGGAGCATGATGAGCACTTGCACTTGGTTCTACAATGTTTGCAAGAGCACAAATTGTATGGGAAGTTGTCCAAATTCTCTTTTTACCAATCAAAGATTCACTACTTAGGGAATGTCATCTTCGGCGAAGGCATCGTCGTGGATCCAGCCAAGGTCAAGGCTATTATGGAATGTCCTGCGCCTACAAATGTCCAGGAAGCACATAACTTCATGGGTTTAGTAGGACACTATCGATGGTTCATCAAAGGATTTTCGAATATAGAAAATCCAATCACGAAGTTGCAGAAGAAGAACAAGAAGTTTCTTTGGACCGAGAAATGTGCAGAAGTGTTTCAGAGGCTCAAGGAATTGTTGACAACTGCACCAATACTAAATGTCCCTGACATGGATGCAGACTTCTTGGTGTGCACTGACACATCCAAGGAAGGCTTAGGCAGATTTTTGATGCAAGACAAACAAGTGATTTCTTACATTTCGAGGAAACTGAGAAGGCATGAGGAGAACTACGTGACGCACGATTTGAATTTATTAGCCATTGTATATGCCTTGAAGGTTTGGAGACATTACCTTGTTGGATAAAAATTTGAACTAAGGACTAACCATTGTGGACTACAACACATATTTACGCAAAGTGACCTAAATGCGCGACAACGACGTTGGTCGGAATTTCTTAGCGAGTACGACTTCGAGATTACTTACATAAAAGGCACAGTGAACCAAGTGGCAGATGCATTGAGTCAGAGACAACGCATATTTTCGGTGTTGCCTCTTCAGATATATCTACGTGAGAATATTCTCACTTTACAGCGTGACGATGACTGGTACAAAGAGGTCGAGGGTTTTATCGGAAAAAACACAATGATGGTACCACGATTTGAGGGATTTTTGTTTGATAGCAACAGATTATTGAGGTTTAAAAATCGGATCTACATACCGCCAGACGACGAGTTGAGGATGTTGATCCTGAGTGAGGCTCATAGTGCAGTATACATGGCTCATCCAAGAGTCACGAAGATGAGGGCAGACCTTAAACCCTTATTCTTCTGGAAGGGAATGAAGGCCGACATAGTCAACTATGTGGCCAGATGTCTAGAATGTCAGCAAGTAAAGGCTGCACATAGACACCGATTAGGATTACTACAACCACATGCCATTCCAGAATCGAAATGGGAGGTTATTTCAATGGATTTTATTGTTGTATTGCCACTGACGACAAGGAGACATGACTCAATTTTCGTAGTAGTAGACACTCTGATGAAGAGTGATCACTTTATTCATGTGTGTATGATGTATCAGACACCTGACATAGCTAGAGTTTTCATCAGTGATATTGTGATGCTGCATGGTGTGCCTGAGAGGATTATATTCGATCGAGGATCGGTGTTTACCGGATGATTTTGGACAAGTTTCCAAGAGGCCTTGGGAACCCAACTTAACTTTAGTACTGCGTATCACCTAAATACTAATGGGAAGACTAAACAAATGAACCAAACCTTGGAGTACATGTTGTTGCACATGTATGTGATGGACCAACAAGAGCATTGGGAATAATTCTTTCCACTAGTGGAGTTTGCTTACAACAACAGTTACCAGAGCACCATTAAGATGGCACCTTTCGAGTTCCTTTACGGGTGATCATGCCAGACACCTTTGATTTGAGATCGGATTGAGGATAGGGTCCTCGTAGGACTAGAAGTGATCAAAGAATTGGAAGAGCAAATGAAAACAATAAGACAAAGGATTAAAGAAGTGCAGGATCAATAGAAGAGTTATGCCGATGCGCACCGTGTCGACCGTAGTTACAAGGTTGGCAATCGAGTCTTCTTGCAGGTTAAACCATATAAGAGTTTGATCAAGTTTGGGAAGGAATATAAACTCTCTCCTAGGCTCGTGGGACCTTTCGAGATTGTTGAGAGAAAGGGGCCCATGGCCTATCGACTAGCCTTGCCTGATTCCTTGAGGCGTATGCATGATGTTTTTCATATATCTGTTTTTAGACATTATATTAGTGATCCTACACATGTTATTGACATGAGTTCCTTGCAGGTATCAGACGAGGGAGCTCTCACGGCTGAGTCGGTCCGCATATTGGATCATCGTGTTCGACAGCTACGACGTCAAATGATGGATCATGTCAAGGTCTAGTGGGACAATTATAGTCCACACTCGGTGAACCGAAAGGATGCATATGATATGCGCCAACAGTTTCCATTTTTTTTGATAAATAGACATATGATACTGTGATACACTTTATTTCAGTGTATATACTGTGAAACTTTGGGACAAAGTTTGGACCAAGAGGGGGTGTATGTAACATCCCGCTCTGGCACACAAATAAAACTTATTCTTTTAGGACACTTGCTCGCAAGTGATCCGGATTATTATGCTATTAAATTTTTTTATTTTGATTATGAGGCGTTATGGGATGATGACATGTTGTTTTACCACTTTGACATAGACATGTGCTATTGACTCGGTTTTACTAAGTGTGCAGGGTTTTGGACCTTGAGTATGCAGAGGCATCGATGGAACCCCTTGGACTCTGGATCGAGTCAGGGAGTGTGCCATTGGGGTTTGATTGTTTTACTATGATATTAGTGCATCTAATTAGATGATATGATGTGGATATGTTCTAACATGATTTGTTGATGATGCAGGTTGACGATAGCTTGCCGACCAGACTCACATATGGAGTAAAGGGGTCATACACAACTACCAGAGATGTTGAGGGAGAGGTGTGGACAACAACCCTGCCACAACCTACCAGCACTCCCTCCATGGCTCGAACTGTAGGTTAACGATTATGTAGTTTGAGAGGACCCACGGTGCTATGAGGGCAGACTATGACAGTCGCTCATGATGATTCTAAGGGGCACGCAATAAGGCGGGGGACTTATTCCTTAGAAGCCCTTAGTCTCCCATAAGTTCACCTGGTGGAGTGTTGACTCCAAGGGTTATTGATGTCTACCAATCAGTCAAGAGACAAGTGGCACCCTTGGAGCACGTAGTGCATCCTGAAGGGCACGTCGCGCAAGGGAACAGATGAGGTGAGTGGCACCCTTGGAGCACCTAGTGCGTCCTGAAGGGCACGCCACATTGATGATGATAGAGGATGAACCGAAATGGCCCTAAGACAATAACGGGTTAAGAAATTTTAACAGTAATTTCCCTAATTAAATGTCACCCAGTACAAATCAAAGTTCTAAGTCTAAAATTTCGCTAGGGGTAAATTTTGTCTACCTTAAAAAAAAAATTAAAATAAATAAATTAATTAAAATAAAAAGATAAATTAAAATAAGATAATAATATTTAAAAAAATAAAAACCACATAATTAATAATTATAACCTTAGTTAAAAGCTTGTAATAAAAGGGGGGAATAAGAAATTTAAGTTATTCACAAAAATATACATACCTATATATATGTGTGTGTGTGTGTGTGTGTGTGTGTGTGGATTGAAATTTAAAAGAAAAAGGGGGAATGAATGGTTCTATTTTTGGATAATTTTAAAATATTAATTTAAGGATAAAAAGGGGAAAAGGGGGTTAAATTCCACAATTGCCATTTTGACCTCTAATAAAAAGGGGAAAGATGGAAAATTAAAAAAATAGGAAACTAGGGAAAGGAGGTAACATAAAAAGGAAAAAGGGGAACTTAAGGGAAAGAGTGGGAAATCAACTTAGTAAGGAATACACATTTAAGAGATTTCTAATTTTAAACTGATTTAGCAATTTCATAATATGGAAAGCCTTTAAAACCTGTAAGGGAATATAGGGACACCTAGGAGTGATTCTAGGAGTAACTCTAGGTGGGTGAGGGAAATAAAGATATTTACTTAAATAAAGAAATTAATTAATGGAGGAATGTAGGGGATCAGGGACACTTCTATGGATAGGAAATTTTTGGAAATTTATTTTTTAAAACTTTAATTAAATGAGATTTTAGGAAATAAAGGAGGTTCGAAACTCTATAAAAGAAAGGGAGGAGAAGGAAGAAGGATGATCTTCTGTTTGTGTAATGTTATGATGCAGAATTATCAACTTGACTGATTTACTTGTGGGAGTTGGGATACCCATCTCAGAGAGGAGTGGTAGTTCGGCCTTGCGAGGCGAGTTGGGAGCTAGACGAAATTTTGGATAGTGTGTGTGGCCCCTTTGCGGATCAGGGGGATAAGGGGGAATAAGAGTACCCTAGCATTGGCTAGGAGGTACCGGTGAGGTCTCAATGATCGGTGAGCGGGAGTTGCATGGAGCACGCGAACGACGCTCGGAGCAGGCGAACATGCAACGATATGTTTCTTAGTTTGAATGGTAGATTGTTGTAGGATTTATGATTTTGATCTGCATATTTATTGGGTAGGTGAACTGGTTTTCTAGTTTCATGATCTATATGGATATCAGTGGCCACCCACCTTTTCCAACTGGCTCAAAACAATTTTCTAACATTTTTGGCAATTTACTATTTTTAGCAGTTTTTACTTACGGGGCCATTTTGAGGGCCTAAATAAAGGTTTTTCAGTATCCAGGTCCTCAATGATAGACAAAGGCATTATTGAGCCCCCAAAATGAATCTCCTCGATGATACCTTTCCAATGGGCTATCACACGCCCAAAACGGAGATCGTATACAAAAGTTACGACCCCGAGAAGTTGATGTACTAGCTTACCCAAACGGGGCCCACATGACTTTTGGCGCTTCATCTCCTAGGGTTAGGTTTTTGGATGTATAGGGTTTTTGAAATTCTTTTTTATTGTAAAAAGGCCTTCGGAGCCTCATTGTAACATTCTTCTTGCGAATGCGTGCTGCCATCACATCTCTTCTCAGAGATAAGCCGCCACCATTCCAACAAGCTTGTTTCCGTTGCATTTTACAGTTTCAGCTTATTTTGTTATTGAATAGAAAACCAATTTTACTGTATCTTTGTTATTTTATGTTAATCACCTATTAATAATCTGTATTCATTTCATTCTACTCATAAAATCCAGATCAGTGGTATCAGAGTGGTCTGCTCCTTGTCATCTTAATGCATGTCCCCAACGAGGTAAGAGTACAAAGAGTTGGGTCTCGAGCTTGTTTCTCTTGAGGACAGAAGCTCCCGCATGCCCAAGCGACCTCCCATGGTAGGAGAAAATAAAGATGATGGGATAGAAGATCCTTTCAAACTGTTGATTGAGGAATCCCTCACGCAATAGAGGAACGAGATGATGGATAGTTTTGCGCAAATCCTTCGGTGACTACCAACAGGCAACACATCTTCTTTGAACCAAGGCGTCGCTCCCTTCAAGGTACAAATAAACTTTGATATCCCTATATTTGAAGGTCAGATAGACGCAGATGTTGTAGACAAGTGGTTGAATCTACTAGAAGGGTATTTTTCTATTCATAAATTTTCGAATAGAGAAAAGATTACTTTTGCGCTCCTCAAAGCCGTTCCCCATGTCAAAAATTTGTGGGAAACTTTATGTGAGCAAAAGGAAACAGAGGAAACCTCATTATTTTCAGTCACGTCCACCTAGGAATCCTTCAGGGATTCTATTAAGGAATAATACTACCTTTTCGTAAGTTATGACGACCTATATACCAAATGGACCACACTGCAGCAAGAAAGAGACCAAGCAGTGCCAGATTTCACAAATATCTTCCATACCTTGCACACCAAGTTGGGTATCAAAGATTCAGAGCGACATCTGGTGCTCAAGTATCATGGTGCTCTACATAGGTACATCCAGAACGAAATGGAATCTCTAGACATCTCATCCTTGGGTGCATCCTACCTATATGTCGTCAAAATTGAGCAGAAGCTCAAACAAAAGACGCGGCAATTTGGCCCTAGGAAACCCTCACAATAAAAGACAGGAAATGGTGGCCCCAACACACCAAAAAAAGGACAGAGAAAAGATGGATAGTATCAAGAAAACCAATACAAGCTGGAAGCAAAGAATGACAGTAGAAAGACAAAGAAAGATACCGGGAAGTGGTGTGACTTCCATAAGAGCCCTTGGCATAACACTTCTAACTACCGCTCAAAGAATTCTTTGGTGGATGAAGTGAAAGCCTCTGAATCAAATGCAAATTATAACGCTGAGATATAACCAGAAAGGGGAAGATGAATCATTGACGTGGAACCCAATGCCACCATTTCTACCACCAAGCTCCATCCTGGTGAACCAGACGAGCCAGAAGAAGGAGAGTGCTTCTTCCATTCACAAATGTGGGTAAAAGTCACCCCGCTGCACTTCATCATTGATAGCGGTAGCCAAAAGAACCTCATCTTAGCAGAGGTCATCAAGCGGCTGGCCCTGCCAACAATGTCACACCCACAACCCTACACCATTGGATGGCTCTACCAAGGAAGCGATCTTCGCGTCCGCCAACAGTGTCGATTGTCGTACGACATCAAGCCCTTCAAAGATGAGGTATTGTGTGATGTTTCTCCTCTTGAAGTTTGTGATGTTATTTTGGTCCAACCTTATTTATGGAAATGTCATGCTGTATATGAGTCTATGCCTTGTAGTGTTATTATTACTTTGAACAGGAAATTGTACAGGATACCCGAGGCAGTCCCACCTAGTGCTATTTCCTTGATCTCTTCTAAGCAATGCAGGAAGGTCATCTCTCAGACAGGGAATTTTGTCTTCTTCGTGATTCACTCTCAGAATAAGAGAAAGATCGCAGCCACATCCAGGGTCTTTGTGGCCGACCTCTCCACACAACAAAAGCAGGTAGATAAGGTCATGGAAGAATACACAGATATCTTCTCCTCACCTATAGGGGTACCTCTGCACTGCCAGATCAAGCACCCCATCGATCTGACCCCTGACGCACCATTTCCCAATGGGCCAGTCTATCGTCTCTCTTTGTTAGAGAATGAGGAGATCAAGTGACAGATCCAAGAAATTCTCCACAAGGGGCACATATGTCGCAACTCATCACCTTGCGGGAGCCCAATCGTGTTGGTACAAAAGAAAGATGGAACCTAGCGACTCTATATTGATTACCAGGCTTTGAATAAAATCACTGTCAGAAACTGATATCGGATTCCCCGAATCGATGACCTCCTTGATCAACTCACGGGGGCCAAATACTTCAGTAAGATTGATCTGAAGTCTGGCTACCACCAGGTCCCGATAGAACAGGAAGATGTATGGAAGACTGCCTTCAAGTCAATGGAAGGACTTTTTGAATGATTGGTCATGCCCTTTGGTTTGAAAAATTATCCAGCCACTTTCATGAGGATGATGGATGATATCTTGCGACCATTCACCAATACTTTTGTAGTGGTGTATCTGGATGACATCCTAATTTATAGCAAGACTTGGGCTGAACACTTGCAACATATCCAACAGGTTTTGCACACCTTGCGGCAACACAAGCTATATGCAAACCTGGAAAAATGCTCCTTCGGCATGGACATGGTCCATTACTTGGGCTACATCATTGATCAACATGGCGTACATGTGGATCCAGCTAAGATCCAAGTCATCTGTGACTGGCCAGCCCCAACAACACTCACTGAGCTTCTTAGGACTTGCTAATTTCTACTGCAGGTTCGTGTTGGGTTTCTCCCATATTGCATGGGCCCTTAGCCAAATAAAAAGGGGTGGTGGTAAGGAGAAATTTGCGTGGGGCCAGTCCCAACAACAAGCGTTCGATGATTTGAAGCAATGCTTGTGCTCAGCCCAAGTACTTTCACTACCAAACCTGTAACATCCCTTTGAGATTGAGACAGATGCTTTAGACTATGTTGTGGGCCCCATTCTCACTTAGCATGGCCACCCCGTGGCCTATCATAGTGAGACACTGTTAGATATTGTTCGTACATACCCTACTTAAGACAAAGAAATGTACTCCATTGTGCAAGAATGCCACCAATGGAGACATTACATTCTTGGGAAGGAGATAGTCATCCACACTAATCATAATCCACTGCAGTTCATGCAGACACAGCGAAAACTGTAGAATGACCGCCATCAAAAGTGGTCCACATACTTGCAGATTCCACCTCAACATCAAGTATAAAATAGGAAGCACCAATCGTGTCGCTGATTGCCTAGGGAAACCAACAGTCGTGACACTCACCACAGTTCTAGACTCTTGTAGCCATGAGACATCTGGATGGCCCCAACTCTATGAGACAGACCCTAACTTCACCACCACCCACCAAATGTTGGGTGCAAATGCGGTTGTCGATAATTTCCATCTTCAAGATGTGTTGTTGTATCGTCTGGGCCATATCTGTTCCATCAAGTGAGCGAGTGAAGATGATCTGGGAATCCCACTACAGTTGGGTGGTAGGACACTTCGGCGTGGAAAAGACAGTGGCGATGCTACAGAAACATTTCTACTAGCCGAAACTTTGACAGGAGGTCGACAAGTATATCAGGTCCTGCACTGCCTACACTATTGCCAAACCGGCCACTAAGAAACAGGGCCTGTACACCCCTCTTCCTACTCCTGACAGGCCATGGGAATCCATCTCAATGGACTACATGCCAGGCCTCCCATCCACTAAGTGGGGAAATGACTGTGTTTTTGTGGTTGTTGATCGCTTTTCTAAGATCGCGATTATGGTTGCCTGCAAGAAGATCATCACATAAGAGGCCACTGCCAAGCTCTTCTTTGAACAAGTCAGGGTAAATTTTGGAATCCCACAAACCATTGTCTCAGATCAGGATATTCAATTTCTCAGCACATTCTAGTCGAGTCTCTGGTCACTGCTGGACACCAAGCTCACCAAATCCATGGCCTTCCACCCCCAGACAGATAACCAAACTGAGGTTGTAAATCGAATGATTGTTCATATCCTTCGCATGTATAATTCAAAGAACCCTCACACATACGATGAGAGCCTTCCCTATGTCCATCATAGCTACAACCAAGCCTTGCATAGCTCAACCGAACACAACCCCTTTCAAGTGGGGTTGGGATTCCAACCATTGGGTCCCATATATGTTGCACTTCTCCTTGCGGTCACCTCGACTTACTCATCTCCTACTCCAACTAAAGCTGACAAAGCCACTTGGTTCATTGAGAGGATCCATCACACCCACCAACAGGTTCATGATATCCTACAAAATTCCAATGGCAAGTACAAATAGTGCCATGATCAACATTGGGTGCCACATAAGTTTCAGGTGGGCGACAAAGTTTGGTTGCACTTGCAGAAACAACGCCTTACAGGACCCCATTGGAAGCTTCACCCACTCCATTATGGACCGTACACTATCACTAAGGCCGTGGGGGGAAATTCTTTTGAGCTCAACATTCCTCCTTTTCTTGGCCTACACCCAGTGTTCAACGTGGATCTCCTTCGCCCTTATTTCCCACCCTTATTGGACACCTCGGAAGTAGCAGAACAACTGACACAAACAGAGATCAACCCCAACTTCATACAATAGGAATCCAATGATCAGATTGTGGATAGATAGATCAAGTGCACTCGTCAACAAAGGATCCAACTTTATCGAGTTGTCAAAGCAAGGCAACTCCTACACCAAGGCAAGTGGCTCACCCGGGGCCAAATTCAGCAGAAATTTCCTCATCTAATGAGGGACCTCAATGAAATGGATACCATTTATTCTTGAGGAGGGAGGATTGATCCAGATGGATATCAGTGGCCACCCACCTTTTCCAACTGGCTCAAAATAGTTTTATGACATTTTTGGCAATTTACTATTTTTAGTAGTTTTTACTTCTAGGGACATTTTGAGGGCCTAAATGAATGTTTATCAGTATCTAGATCCTAAATGATATATGAAGTCATTATTGAGCCCCAAAAATGAATCTCCTCGATGATACCTTTCGAATGGGCTATCACACGCACAAAACGGAGATCGTATGCAAAAGTTACGACCCCGGGAAGTTGATGTACTAGCTTACCCAAACGGGGCCCACATGACTTTTGGCACTTCATCTCCTAGGATTAGGTTTTTGGATGTCTAGGGTTTTGGGAATTATTTCTTATTGTAAAATTTCCTTCAGAGCCTCATTGTAACCTTCTTCTTGTGAATGCGCACTGCCGTGACATCTCTTCTCAGAGAAAAACCTCCACCATTCCAACAAGCTTGTCTCCGTTGCATTTTACAGTTTCAACTTATTTCGTTATTGAATAGAAAACCAGTTTTACTGTATCTCTATTATTTTGTGTTAAGCACCTGCTAATAATCTGTATTCATTTCATTCTACTCATAAAATATGGATCATTTCAAGACTAAATTTTTTATAGCCTAGCTGATTGATTGGTAGATTGATTTCCCGTGACCTTCGTCTTCCCGCATGTCATGTACACCCTGTGTGATGATTGTGAACTTGAGTTGTTTATCCTTCATCCCTAGCTCACCAGTCCTCGCCTGAGCATTCAGCTAGGAGCCTGATCTATGGTCGTCGCCTTAGCATTAAAATACCTATGTATCTCAACACCCTTCTTTTCTGTGCAAGGATGGTGGAGCGAAGGACAAACCCATCCGTCAACCTCTGATGTTTTCCCTGGAAGTTTGTTGTCCTGTGCCCTCTTGCGATTTAATCTCTCTACGTTTTCCCTTTCTTTTCTAGGCAAATTAACTCTATGTTGATACCTCTCTTAGTGAATTTACTGTGTGGTTTTTGTGTCTTCTTACATTTGGTCTGCCTAATAACTCTTCCATTTATTTACATAAAGGCAAATTTGCTCCGCTCCTTTTATACCTTTGGCCTACGAATTCCCAGCCAATCGTTTCACTGTTGACATATGCGAATTTATGCTCTACGTTTTACTGGTATAGCGAAGGTGACATTTTAACAGTTTTACTGTCACGGACTTGGTTTAGATTTTACTGTAGATTAAATTGCATTTTGTACTGTAGATTGTAAATTATTCTGTGGACTATAAAGTATTTGGTAGATCGTAAATTATATGGTAAATTAATTGTAATTATACAGTAAATTATGTTGGCAACCAAAATCTATAATTGGAGATCCGAGCCCTAGCTTTCCAGTTCGATTAGACATGGTAGTTGCCTGTGTAATTGGAACCGACCAAGATCGTTGTTTGTAAATGGGTGATTGTTGCGTTCATGTCCATCTCTTTGTGCCTCAATTATTTTTCTCAAGGTCTAGACCAGCTTGACCGAGAGACGTGGATGCCCAAATGCCATATCCCCGAGGAAACCCAAAATGATAGCATCTATTGGGGTCCTATAATTATAGACGAGTCGATTCTTCGACTGTTGATTTGGCGTTTTCCCTCGTGATGATGAAGTATGGCTCAGGTGATTCTGTTTCCTCCTTCCATCATTTTTCACTCGATCCCCCATCACCCTGCTGCATCCTTCATACACACTGCGCGCTTTCCCCCCTTGTCTTTTGTATGCCTCCATTATCCCGCCAGCTTCACCTGTCAATAAGAAAATAGACTTAGGATAAACAATGCTAGCAATATAGTTAGTCTAGGTTAAACTAATAAATAAATGACTATTTAATAATTAATTAATTATTAATTAATTAATTATTAATTAAGTTAGTAACTAGGTTAGTAAATAAGTTAGTAATTAGGTTAGTTTTAATTAAATAAAACTAATTAATAAAAATATATATATAAAAAAAATTATAATAAACATGTTATAATAATTAATAAAATATAAACAAAGTAATAAAATGTATAAATAAACACAAAATATTAAAAAACATTAAAAAAGAAAAAAGTAATAAATTATATTAAAAATTAAAAAAAATATAATAAAAAAAAAACAAACATAAAACAAAATAAACTAACCTATCATAAGTCCCCTCCCCCTCATGTCACTCCCACTTCACACTCCACTCACTCCACTTCCCATCCCCCTCATGTCACTCCCACCTCACCATCCACTCACTTCCCATTTCCCTACGTCACATCCCACCATCCCCTCCACACTCCCGCCTACACCTTACCCCCATGCACCTTCCATACCCGCGCCCCCCCATCCACTTACCATAAAAATAATCAACGCACTAAATTAATTCCGGATCCCCCCACC